>JAASGW010000018.1:0-113100 GCA_023334395.1 Phytopythium sindhum
GTCCCCGCCCCCACAGTGCGCTGGCGCTGTGGAACCTGTTCCTGGCCACGTTCAGCTTCATCGGCGCCATTCGCACCATGCCGTTCCTGCTCAACACCATCTACCGCCGCGGCGTGTACAGCATGCCCTACTGACAGTGAGTGGCGGAGCGGACGGGAGGAGAAGGGAGGGGGAATAGAACGGAGGGCAGTGGGCGGGCGGCCAACGTCGTGGTGGGTGGATCTACATTGCGCGCTACTTTGGACCGAGGCGACTGGCCGGCCGGCCGTCTTTTGGATGGGACGTGAGTAGGGTGGGCGTAGTCTCAGTCAGTCTCACTACATTCCAGTGACCCAACACCTGCTGCCCTACTTGCTGCCCTACTTGCTGCCCTACTTGCTGCCCTACCTGTGACTAGTATGGGCAAGTCGGTCTCCTTCTCCACCGTGACGGTGTACGAGTTCGGCGTGGCATTGGGCGGCAGTGCGGTGCCTAGGCGCGGTGGGCCATCAATCGGACTCGCACGCACACCCTTGAACGTCTGGACTACTCGCGTGGACACCATAGAGGACAAACGACCTACCCAGACGAAGGAAACGACCCGGCGAACGACACGGAACCGCGTACGCTGGCTCAAACCACTGGAGCGCGTGACCATGCTCGAGAAGGCTGGCTACAGCGAGAAGCGCATCCTGCGCATGCTGCTCGAGTCCTCCAGCATCGCGCAGTCCCGCCGCCTCTGCCTGCGCGTCACTGGAGCCTGATGATCGCGGTAGGGCGTGCGTTAGTTGTCGTCACTTCACCATAGCGCTGTACTTTACTATATAATCAACATGAACGATGTGTTCAACGTACACCATGCTGTCATCATGTCGTGTATGCTGGGAGACTCCACGTGAGGAGCATATATTAAATCGGTTCAAATGAGTTCTACATACGTTCACGTTCACAAGTAGTAGGGCAACGTCTTCGCCTGCGTCTAGGCCTTGGCGGCGAGCGTGTGGCGCTGCACGGACAGGCAGAGCCGCCGGGACATGGCGATATCGGAGCTCTCCATCATCATGCGGAGGATCTGCTGCTCGCTACAGCCGGCGCGCTCGAGCATGGTCACGCGCTCCAGTGGCTTGAGCCAGCGCACGCGGCTGCGCTTGGCGTTCGCCGACTTCTTGACATGCTTGGGTTTTTCCTCGGTCTCGTCCTCGGCCACCGCACGCTTGCGTTTCTTGGGTGTCACCTTCCGCTTCTCCTTCCGCTCGGTCAGCGCGTCCAGCGGTGCGCTCCAGACGTTCGAGGGCGTGCGTGCTAGTCCGATTGACGGCCCACCGCGCCTAGGCACCGCACTGCCGCCCAATGCCACGCCGAACTCGTACACCGTCACGGTGGACCAGCGCACTGTCTTGTCCGCGCGCATGGTCTTCTTCTTCCTTGGTTAACTATGGAGGGCGTCGGGTAGGGCGGCTTGTCGAGCGGAGCGCGTTGGTTCTACACTGTTCTCAAGTCTCCACTACACCTGGGCGCCCTCCCGCCCTACCTGCGAACCGGCCCGACGGCAGTAGGCGGAGACGGACACGCGCATTCTATAAGGGGGAAGGGAGGGGGAGGACGCGGACCGGCGGAGAGGGAGGGAGGAAAAAAAAGGGAAGGGGCTGTGGCAAAAAATACTCACAACGACTGCGCCAAAAACCAGGGAAATTCCCACGTAGAGTAAGGTAGGGCGGACGCTGTGCAAATGCCTATTTTGCGGATAGAAACATAAGACAAACTGTATGCGCTGTCCCCTCCCGCCCTACCAACAAACTACCCAATGGACTGACGGACGTTGGTAAAGTTGTGCGCGCGCGCTGGTTGTTGTCGCGCATGACTGGATCCTATAGTGAAACCAAGAGAAACGACCCGATACTGGCGCATGACGCCTGCGTGTGGGTGTCTAGAACGTCGACCGTTCGACTGTGGGAGGGCACCAGGGTAGAGCGGTGGGGGGGGAAGGGGGAGACAAGTGATATGCTTTTAGTAGACGTCGCTTCGATCCACTTCCAGGTACTTATCTTGTTTAATATATGAAACAAAATTCAACCCGGGTCAAACCTCTTAAATCAATTCTTTTAACAGTAATATCCCTCTGATTAGGCTAAAATGCATCACGAAATAGCGGATAGTACCCTTCCTTATTCAAACAGTAGCCTGTAACGGGTACCATCATGTAACCCTTTCGGGGTGTACCCCGATTGTAACCAAAGAAAATGTCGAGCGGCATGAAGAAGCGGCGGCTGGACGCGCCGGTCAATGGCGCGCGCGGCGGCGGCGGCGGCACCCAGCGCGCGCGCAAGCTCGTGGGCGCGTATGAGCGGCACGATGAGATCGGGCGCGGCACGTACGGCACCGTTTACCTGGGCTTCCACCGCGAGACGCGGCAGCGCGTGGCTATCAAGAAGGTGCTCGCCCCGCGAGACGCCGCCGAGCGTGAGGCCGCGTTGCTCGAGCGCTGCCGCGGCGCCGCCAACGTCGTCCAGGCACGTGCATCTCGCTCATTAACATGCATATCTACTGTCTTCTTGTGCTGACACGGCGTGTATGTGGTGGAGCAGCTCATTGAGGTGGTGGAGCAGAAGGACAAGTTGTACCTGATCCTCGAGTACATGCCGAGCGACCTGGAGGTCGTCATTGGCTCGCATGTGGACGAGTCGGACGCGTCTCCGCCGCCGCAAGTGGAGCTGCCCGTGGCTCACGTGAAGACGTACCTGCAGATGCTGCTGTGCGGCGTGAGCGAGCTGCACGAGCGGCAGATCCTGCACCGCGACCTCAAGCCCAACAACCTGCTGCTGTCGGAGGGCGTCGCCAAGATCACGGACTTCGGTATGGCCACATTAGTTGATGCTGATGCCGCCAAGGACGGCAAGGACGCGCCGAAGCGGTCGCTGCAGGTGGTCACGCGCGCGTACCGTGACCCGCAGCTCTTCTTCGGCGAGGAGCAGTACGGGCTGGAGGTGGACGTCTGGTCCGTCGGCTGCATCTTCGCCGAGATGCTGCTGCGCCGCGTCTTCTGCGACGGCGTGTCCGACATCGACCAGCTCAGCAAGGTGTTCACGGCGCTCGGATCGCCCTCGGAGAGCGGCTGGGACGGTGCCAGCAAGCTGCCGTTCTTCCTCCGATTCAAGGACACGCACCCCCCGCCGCTGGCCGAACAGTTCCCCATGCTCTCGCCCTGCGGCGTCGACCTGCTATCCAGGCTGCTCGAGCTCGACCCGAAGAAGCGGATCGCGGCCAAGGACGCGCTCCAGCACGCGTTCTTTACGGAGGAGCCGGTGCCGGTGCCACCCAGCGAGCTGCACGTCGTGGAGCGACCAAAGAAGAAGACGTCGACGGCGCAAGCGGTCGCCGAACTGATGCGACCAGCGCCGCTGCGAGAGGATAGAGAGAAAGAGGAAGAACGAGGCGGTGAAGAGCAGGAAGACGACGATGAGGACGACGACGGGTTCATCATCAAAGGCCGGTGGCTAGTGTAGCCGTAGATGCACTGCATGCCACTAGAGCACGGTCTCAAGAGCGCCTGGCGCCTGCTTGTTTCCCATCGCCATTACGTTGCGATATCTCTATCCGCAAAGCAGGGAGGCGCTCCGTCTTGCCAGAGGAGCCAGACGGCTTAGCCCTTCTTGATCTTGGTCTCGTTAAAAATCACGTGCTGGCGGACGATTGGGTCGTACTGCAGTCGTCACACAACACAGAGCGTTAGCGGCGTGTACCATCGGTATTTGTATCGTTTGGCAGCATGGCGCACACCTTGCGCAGCGACAGCTTGCGCGTCACGTTGCGCGGGTTCTTGGTCGTTGTGTAGAAGAAACTGCGAAGGAGATAGACACCACGGTCAGACCCTGTTCTGGGAATACAAAATCAGGCAGGCGAGGACGCACCCGGTGCCCGCGGCACTCAGCATCTTGATGACAACGTTCTTGGCTTTTCCCTGGTCCCCACAACAATGAAAAGGTTAGAACGCGCGCACTGGGGCGGTAAAGAGCGGCTACACTAGGAGTAGGTCAGGGACACGCCATAACGGTGCGTTCGCGCCCAGGAAGCGCGTGCAGGTGCCGCTCTGGCGGCACTCACCTTGGCCATTTTCGCTCCCCAAGTGCGTCCGTCGATGCGAAAATGTGTGGAGGGGGCTTTGGCCACCCAACGCTAACGGCATTACCAACTTCTGATTGGTTGAAATACTTCAACATAATGCATGTGATTCGCTGAAATTCCTGGAAACATTGATATTTTATGTGCACAGTCTCTGTAAGAACGTAACAATTGCGAAGGGTGTCAAGAAGCGACTCTATGACATGAACATGCTTGGTTCATCGACTTCTCATGCATCGATGTGATCCAGTTGTGAGTATCCATCATGTTGCTGCTTGCTGTTGGTTATGCGCAGCCATTGCCTGTCGAAGAGGAAAATAGACGGCAAGACGCGATGGTGTTGCCTACGCGCGCTATTAATACCAGAGCATGTCAAGCACGCGTCCGCGTCAAAATGGGATGGCCGCGTCAACCGCTCCCAACATCAATCGCCTGCGCTTCGTGTCTGCTTCGTTCGCTCGCTTGGTGATCCCATCCCCTGAAGACGAAGTAGCGAGAAGACATGAGGACCCTTTCTCTACCGGAGACAGGCACTCCCATGGTTGTCTCTCCGACGTCGCTGGAGCGCAAGGACAGCGTCGACAGCACTTGTTCATCACGGTCTTCGTCTTCGGATCGCGCTATTAGCAGTAGCGGCAGCAATCAGTCCGCGCGTCGTGAGAGTGGCGAGGAAATGGCGAGCAAGCCGGCGCGCAAGTGGGTGCGCAAGGAAAAGATCGGCCAAGGGTACGTCGGCCTCTCGATGTTGATGCGCGTCACTTGCTGACTCGCTTGATCGCATCCGGTAGGGCCCAAGGCTGCGTGTACCGTTGTCTGGAGACGGCGACAGGTCGGGAGGCCGCGTGCAAGGTCATCCTACTGCGCGACTTGTCGGCAATGGAGGTCATGGCGATCAAGCGCGAGGTCGCCACCATCAAGAAGCTCAAGCACCCGCGGCTCGTGCGTTACTGGCGCGCGACCGAGGTGCCGCACAAGCGCCTTAGCATCTACATGGAGTTTGCCGCGGGCGGTGCGCTCAGCGGCCGGCTGCGTCGCGAGGGTCCGCTTCCTATGGAGCTCGTCAAGAAGTTCGCACGGCAACTGTGCGAGGCGCTCGCGTTCCTGCATGCGCGCGGCATCGCACACCGCGACATCAAATGCGCGAATGTCTTCCTGACGTCCAGCGGCGAGGACGCAGACATCAAGCTCGGCGACTTCGGCGCGTTCAAGGAGACTGGCAGCGCGTCTCTTGTCGGCGGGCTCAAGGGCACGCCCCACTGGATGGCGCCGGAGGTGATTCGTGGGGTGCCGCCGCCTGCTGCCGATTCGACGAGTGGCAGTGGAGGTGACGGTGAGAGCTGGTGGTTCCGCGCAGACGTCTGGAGCTTGGGCTGCGCGACGCTCGAGATGCTGACGGGCCATGCGCCCTGGCGGCAATACAGCAACCCGCATACGGCCATGTACCAGATCGTGGCCAGCAACAACACTCCCACCATCCCCGCCGATGCCTCGGACGAGGTACCGCTTGCTTCGCTTGTGTCATCGTTGTTGTAGCGATATCAACGGTCTCATGATGCGCCTCCGTATTTGCTCTTGTTGGTCGATGAAGACGACAACGTTCCTCCAGCGATGTTTGCAACGCGAGCCGATGAACCGCGCGACGATCGCAGAACTGCTCATGCACCCGTTCTTGGACGGCAGCGAAGCGATGGCATCGACCGGTAATTGCAGCAGCACGAAGTCGAGCAGTGGTACTATGGGTGTTGACGCGAGCGATGACGACGGTCGACACGGTAGCGCTGGTAGCGAGGGCACCAGGACGGGGAAGACGAAGAAGGCGCCACGTAACATTGAGCCCGAGTCGTCGCCGACTGTCAAGAGCGACGACGAATTGTCTACGGCTGCAACGAACGGGGTTCGTAGACCCGCTGAGGATGACCAGGACCGAAGCCGCAGCCCCGGTAGCATAGATGGCGATAACCACATCGAAGAGGAACTGCTTCAGACGCGCCAGCAATCAGAGAAGCAGAGTGACGAGCAGCAAGCTCCAAAGCACGACGCGTCACCAGAGCGCCTCCACCCGTCACGCATCCCTCGGTACAAAGCACTTCGCTTGAAGAGAGGCTTGTGCGAGTCCGAACCGCGATGACACTGGTTCTCATTGATGTGTGCGCTTGTTCACTTGCATCAGGTTGAAACCGCTCGGTCCACTCAAGAAAACGAAGAGGGAACCACCGGTCGGCGCCAGCAGCTCTCCCACGAACAACAACACTGAGGATGATGGCAACCAGCACTTGAAGCAGTCGAACGCGCCTGAGAAGCCAACAAATTGGTCTGATTCAGGCTCGAGCCAGCTCCCGCGCCTCGTCGCCGACAAAAGTAGCAAGAAGCGGGAGTTTGCGATCCCAAAGCACTCGCTCATGCCGACGAGCTCGATAGCCTTGACCGGAGCGGCAGCACCTCTGAAACCAGCAGTCCTCGCTCGTCGAACTGTGCGCGCGATTTCTCCGCTTCCCCAACGGAGAGTCGCGACAGCACCCCCTTCAGAGTCGTCTTCGTCCACCACTAACACAATGTCGCCGCCTGGTGGTGGCAACGGCGTCACTCGCCTCAAGTTACCACCGTTGACTGCCGCACGTGCAGTGACCGCGTCGAGGTGCCGGCGAGAAGATCAGCATCAAACACACTCGACGAAGCATTCACCTGGTCCGTGCTCATAATAAATAGAACATACCATGGGAGGGCTTGTACAGTAGCAGTCGGTCGGGTGGCCGACAGGTCGCGCGCCTTGTCCGCAGCGTGAACAAATGTCCCTCGCTGGAAGCTCACCTCCTCCCGTCTGCGACTTCGGCCCGCTCCGTGAAATCTAGACTGGAATGAAGCTGCTAACTATAAAATACCTACGGGCTATACACTAACAATAAGGAACCGGGGATGCTTCTCAGCGACTCTAGTACTCGTCGTCGCTGGCCGTGTCGAGCGCCGTATCCTCGCTGCTTCCTTCCTCGTGCGCGTAGTGGAAGACGTAGGAGATGCGCGTCTTGGTGAAGGTATGACCGTTATGATCCCAGAATGCTGCGGCCTTGTGGAAGTGCTGGTCCGGCGCGGCCTTGCGCGCGATCTCGTTCCACGGGATGAGCATCGAGGCCCACATGACAGCGAAGAACACGCTTACGAGCGCCACAGGCGACATGCCCGCGAAGATACGGCTTCTCATGAGCCACGGCATCCAGGTGGCCGAGCGCTCGAAGCAGCACACGCACAGCACTGCGCCCCAGTTGACCACACGGCGGTTCAGCCGGTACGACAGCGGCTCGGCCGAGAAGTACATCAGCAGCAGCACCTCCACCGTCTCATAGTAGCTCGCAACTGCGAACACCGACGACCATGATCCCGCTCCTGCGCCTGAAGTCCCCCCGCCAGCGCCGTATGAGGCGCGATGGTCAAAGCCCGAGAGCGCGCCGAGCGTCGCGCCCCAGACGAACACGCGCACCCAGAAGAGCAGCCAGAGCATGGCGCAGCGGTCGCGGTTCCTGGCGAACACGATCGGGAAGTTGGCGCGCCACTGGCCGACGCCCTCGCTCACGCCGTGCGAGGCCACCGCGTACAGGACGGCGCGCACCTGCGTGGCGGGCGACAGCAAGAAGAACCAGGCGGCCATCATGGCCAGCGCCGCGAGTACGCGTGCGACCAGCAGGCGCTGCAGGATTTCCAGCGACAGGATGGTGGCGCTCAGCACCACGAGCCCGGCGAGCATCGCGTTGCCCGGCGCCGCGGGCGCGTCCAGGTCGAACACGTCCATGTCTTGGTCGCTTTTTCGACAATTGCCTACTGAGCGCCAATTCGCATACAAAAAGCAAGTGAGCGACGAGACGCTGGCGCTTTGCTTGGAAACAGGGGTGGACGGGGGAAGGAAAGGTAACGGGAAGGTTGCGCGAACGGAAACCTCTGATCATGCATGGATTATGCAGTTTAATAGATAATTGCTTGTGGGAGGTTTTGAGTGCGCGCTGACTTGTTCTGACGTTTTTGTAGAAGAACGGAAAGGTGTCATTGGCTGCCCCGCACCTTCCGGTCGAGGCGTCAAACAGGGGACCGCGCGTGTACCCTTGTGTTGTGTACCATGATAGTAGTAGTGCATAGAGATGCGATCTTACAATGGATGTCTTTAGTCTGCCGCACTACCTGTCGTCGTGGTATTATAAAATATGCGCAGCGTGCAATCACGCTGCCAGACGATCGCAAGGCCACAAGCCACACAGCAAAACGATATGCCGCAACGCAGTTTTCTGGCCACGTCGCATCACATCTCGTCCGTCACTATATATTATATGTAATGATATATAAGATATATAATATATAACAGGTTAATGATCCCCTTTTTCCTCATATTTTCAATTTCTATCGTTATACATATATTTTTATATTAATTATAACAGGTTTGGTGATGTGCTTGGGGGTCGTCCGCCCGCCAGTTTTCCGCCCGCTGTTTCCTCTTCCGCAATCCGTCCACCCGCACTTTCTCGCCAGTGCTTTCTCATTTATCTTGGTTTCACTATGATGAACCCACTCCACTGAGGCCGCCCGCCCCATTCTTCTCGCGGAGGGAACCCGACACTACACAAGCAGCAGCATAATCCAACGCTCGGAAGGCTGGAAAGGACGCGCCGCCTCCCGAGACGCCTCCGCTCCCTCGTTCCCTCCCCCTTCGTCTACGATGAGCGAGTCGGCGGCGCTGCAGCAGGCGGGCACGGAGCGCGACGTGCTGCTGGACGAGCGCCGCATGTACGTGGTCGAGTGGCAGGACGGATCCGTCTTCGGCTTCACGGTCACGCCGGTCAAGTCGGACCGCGGCACGGTTCTCTGCCTGGCGCGGCGTACCACGCCGCAGGCCAACCTCTTCGCCGCGGGCCTGCAGGAGGTCGTGCCCGGCGACATGCTCATCGCCATCGGCGACGAAAAGGTCTATCACTTGGGCGCCGAGAACGCCACCAAGTACCTGCGCTCGGTGCAGAAGCCCGTGCGTCTCACGCTGCAGCTCTCGCCGTACGGCGCCGCGGCGCAGGACGTGCCCGCGCTCGCGCCCAACGAGTACCACTACGTGTGGGAGTCGGGCCCGCTGGGCATCGTGCTCACCACGGACGCCAAGTCCAAGCTGCCTGTGGTTAAGCGCTTGACGGGCAAGGCCGACAGTCCGCTGCTCGAGCGCGATGTGAGCGTCGGCGACGAGCTCGTGTACGTGAACGAACTGCCCACGCGCGACTACAGCATCGCCAAGATTATCGACATTATCAAGGACCTGCCCAAGCCCATCACGCTGCGCTTCCGCAAGCCGCTGGCCGATAACCTGCAGGTCACGGTGCCCGAGCTCGCCGAGGACGAGTACGACTTCCTGTGGGACTACGGCCCGCTGGGCCTCGTCGTGGGCACGAGCAAGGAGGGCATGGCCTTCGTGCGCTCCTTCACGGGCAAGGGCACGTCGCCGCAGCTCGCGCTGGTCCAGGAGAACGACGAGATCGTCATGGTGAATGACCGCTCCGCCAAGGAAATGGGATTCACAGAGACGATGAACTATATTATGAACGTGCCCAAACCTGCGGTGATCCGCTTCCGCCGACGGAAGCAGCAGCAGCGGCTGAGCGCTGGCAGCACCGCGAGTAGCAGCAGCAACAAGGCAGCAGGGGCTCCCGTGTCTCCCACCGCACAAATGGCGTCGTTGAACATCGGGTCCCCGCCGCGCCGACCCTCCGCGGCGCAGTCCGACCGCTCGCGCTCTTCCTCGACGCAACCAGTCGCTGATGCTGCCAACGGCAACAACACTATCCTGGCGTATCGTGGCACCCGCACCAGCAGCGCTGCTTCCATTCACCGTCACCACAACAGCATGCAGGCTTCCCCCGGCGCCATCCCGCCCCAACACCCGCCGCTTCAGATGGATGACTTGGCCTTCAGCTATGGCAAGTCGCCTCCTCAGCAGATGCGTACAAGCCAGCCTGTGACGCCGCAGATGCAATTCGAGGACGAGTTCTTCGAGATCGACGTGCAGGCGTACTACCAGATCCAGTGGAGCGACGGCCCGTTCGGCTTCACGGTACGTGAGGCGCACACTAAGCGTGGCGCCGTGCTGCTCGTGACCAAGCGCACGGGCCGCGAGACGTGCAAGGGCCTTCGCCGCGTGGCCGTGGGCGACATCCTGATCAAGATCGGCGACCAGGACGTGACCGACTTGGGCTTCGAGCGCGCGACGCTGCACCTGCGGAACGTGCCCAAGCCTGTGATTTTGACGTTCCAGGCCATCGACTAACGTCTTCGGAGACCTGTCAGCATGGAGACCCAGCGTGTTGGAGAGGAAGTATATTCTGTTTTGATCTTTTCGCTGCCGCTCGGAAGAGCGAAGGCGACGCAGCATGTGCGTACAAATGGACATTTAGAGCTACGAGAGCGAGCCGCGGCAGGCGAGAGGGGAGACCGAGAAGCAGGCAGCAGTGGAAATACAGTCGAGGCGAGCGCAAAGCTAGCGCTTTGTAGAGCGGATCGCTGAGGTGAATAGTGATGCAGACGCAGAGACGATTGCCGTTGATATCGTTACCTGATCAGTTAATTGATGCAAGTAGAAGTCAATTATGGGTCGACGGGCGACATGGAATCCACTACTTACCCATTTCAATTCAGTACATAAGTGCTTTGACTCAATACTTGATCAGGTACCGTATCTTGCAACGTACTTATGTGTATTATAAATCATGTACCCGGACGCAAAACAAAAACAATTGAATTGATTTTAGTATACCTCAGTGCGGTCTTGTCTACTGTAACCAAGTGTATTTTTAGAATGGAAACGTAACAACCAGAATACGAAGCCGCCCATACAAAGATCAGTCGGCCCGACCAGAATAGTGAGACGACTCCCGCGCTTCCTTGCTGATCTCGCTGTCCCCCGCGCCCTCCTGCTCCGCCAATAGTGACAGACGCACGCACAGACTCATTCCCCTTCTGCCCACCCGCCTCCGCTCGCTGCACGTCGCTGGGCCGCCATGTCGGAACGCCTGCCGCCCGAGTTTGTCGACAAGTACAAGATGGGCCGCGTGATCGGCGAAGGTATGCTGTTGGTGCAGAGGAGGAGGGGGAGGAGGAGGAAGCGCTGACTGGTGGTGGTGAATGTGTAGGCAACTTCTCGATCGTGAAGGAGTGTGTGAGCAAGGCCACGGGCCAGCGCTTCGCGGTCAAGTGCATCAACAAGTCGGCGCTCAACCCCAAGGACCGGAGCAACCTCGTGCAGGAGATCAACATCCTCAAGGAGGTAGTCTCATGCACGATCGCTCGCTCTAAGAGGTAGTGGGCGAGCGCTGACGCTTGTGTCGCTTGTGTGTGTCTTACAGCTGAACCACGCGCACATCATCAAGCTGTACGACGTGTACGAGGACGACGGGGACATGTGCTACCTTGTGATGGAGCTGGCTGAGGGCGGCGAGCTGTTCGACCGCATCATCGCCAAGGAGTACTACACGGAGGCCGAGGCCAAGAAGGTCGTCAAGGTGGTGGCCAAGGTGCTCGCGTACTGCCACGCCGCGGGTGTCACGCACCGCGACCTCAAGCCCGAGAACCTGCTCTACGCCGACGAGAGCGAGGGCGCGCAGATCAAGATCGCCGACTTCGGCTTCGCTAAACTCGTCACGCCCGACACCAATATGAGCACCATGTGCGGCACGCCCGGCTACTACGCGCCCGAAATCGTGCGCAAGCAGCCCGTACGTCTCCGTGCTGATGTGGTCGTGTGGTGGTAGATCGATGATCTCATTGACGTGTTGATGGACATGCCGGCAGTATGACAGCAAGTGCGATATCTGGAGCCTTGGCGTCATCACATACATCCTGCTCTGCGGATTCCCGCCCTTCTACGACGAGAACCAGGTTGAGGAGATGCGAAAAGTGCGTTAGTTGATGCCTGCGATACCCTACTGCGACTGCAGCGACTGATACTGACGCTGCTGTGCCTGATGCAGATCCTGAACGGGGACTTTGAGTTCGTGGCGCCATACTTTGACGGCGTGTCGAGCCAGGCTAAGGACCTGATCTGCAAGATGCTCGTGGTCGAGTCGGCCAAGCGCCTGACCGCGGCCGAGGTGCTGCGCCACCCGTGGTTCAGCGACCTGCACGACGACGAGGAGGAGGCCGCGCCCGTGCTCTCGGTCGGCAAGAACATGAAGGAGGCGCGGCGTCTGACGACGCGCAACAAGTTCCGCGCCGGCGTGGGCGCCGTGCTCGCCGTCACCAAGACCCAGCGGCTGCTCAAGATCGGCAAGAACATGACCTAGACCGCTTCCACGACGAAACACAGCGGCTAGGCACAGCCACCGACCCGGTCGCTAGCCCAATTGGTGCATGTTCATCGGTAAATATATATTAACGCTCTCTGCGCTGCTATACCACGACACCACCATCTCCATGCGCTTATACAAACCTTCGTCGTCTCCAACTCATCGATCTTAAAGGTCAAAGTACCCCGGATTAGAGCTTAGTGCATGAAGAGGCTCAGCCTTCAGACAACGCAATAGATAGCATGTATTTCTTCTCAACTAAAGCGTCCCTGGTGCGTTGTGGTCGCTCCTAGTAGTAGTAGACGCCGGCCTTGACCATGGCGCTGGCGTAGCGGGTCTCCTCGCAGCTCTTGGTGGGCCGGCGCTCCATGATGATCGTGGGCTCGCGCCAGCCGAGCGTCTGCGTGTCAGTCATGGGCGCGAGCATCTTCTGCCGCGGGTCGCGGGCCATGCGCGTGTGCTTGGCCAGCTTGGTGCGCAGCTCGCCGTTCGACACGAACTCGCGGGTCACCACCCCGTCCTTGACGTACACGTGTTGGGAGTCGCGAGTCTCCAGCGCCTCAGACACCTTGCACGCGCGGGACATAGCGTCCAGGAACGCCGACAAGGAGATCGGACCGTCGATTCCACAGCATTCGCGCTCGGCAAGCTCGCGTGCAGTCTTCGGGACGTTGTCGACGCCGGCTGGACACTTATAGAGCACTCGCAGCACCTCAGGGAGCTGGTCAAACGCGACGGACGCGGTACTGAGCGCCTCGCGAGCGGCCGCGGCCTCCTCGTCGCTCTCGGAGTAGAGTGAGAAGCCCGGCCGCCACGTGCACATGAAGGCATCCTGGAAGTCGCTCGGCTCGAACACGTGCAGCGGAGTCTCCTTGACGAACTCGAACGGGCTCTGTGACCCGAGACTCGTCAATCCAAAGAACGCCATCGTGGTCAAGTGATGCAGCAGCGCGTGATGTTTGACGGCGGAATGCGAGGCGCTTCGCGGCGATTCCAAATCTCAAATTGAAAGCGATCGGCCGTCAATCAAGTCGCCAAACATGGCAAGGTTCTTGTCGGAGACCGCTGGAGCTGGACATGATACGCTTGATCGGGGTATTTTTAGGCTTGTAGCGCAGCGTTGATACTTCGAGAGCGTATCCTCTGGAACTTGAGCACCTGCGTCTTCGGTACAGGGCACACCAATCGAATGGCGCAGTTCTTCCACTCAATGCTTCATACCCGCGCACGCACTGTCGGCGTGGTGTACATCAAAGCGTTGCAAGAGATCGCAACAGCCTGCATTCGGTTGTATGATGCATTGTGTAGCCATTCCGTACATGGTTACACTTTGGAACGACTCTCCACAAAATCGTATTTTCACACTCCCCCTTTTTGTCCAATCACTGCCCACAATGCTGCAAAGATCGCCATTTTGAAAGATCACCTTTTCGATAACCTTTGACAGGTTGTGGAGACGTCATTACTCTCTAAATAGTGACATCCGCTCCTGTTTGGGTGGTCCAGTCAAACCCGGGTTTCCAAGCCCGGACCGTCCCCCCCTCGGCTGAAAGGAGCGGAGGGAGGCGGTCGATTGTTTTGTGGCGAAGGACCACAAGCAGAGCCCCCGAGACCAAGATGAGCTGGCGCGCGCAGATCTCCCGCCACGTCCGCGAGCTGCGCTTCGTGGCCTGCGACTCGTCCCAGAGCAGCCAGGGCCTGCGGTGCGTGCTGTGCTGCGATAGCGGCGCGCGCACGCTCTCGACTCATGTGCTTTTCATTGGTGGTGTGGTCCCGCAGCGCGTTCTTCCGCAAGAACTATGCCGAGCTCAAGATGCTGAACCCGCGCACGCCTTTCATCTACCGCGAGGCCGAGGAGCTGGAGCCCTTCGTCTACGCCCGCTTCGGTGCGTCGCGCTCTAGTGATTCATCGGCGTACGAGTGGAAGCACTGACGGACGGAGTATGTTAAATAGACTGGGGCGTGGAGAAGCAGGTGTTCGTGCCCAACAAGACGGACAAGGAGATCCTGGACATCGTCAAGGGTCTGGTGGAGCACGGCAAGACGCTGCCCAAGTCGCCCGAGAGCGACGTGATTGTGGCACCGCCCATCATCTCGGCCGAGAAGGGCGAGGACGCGTACGAGCCGATCAACCTCTCGTGGGACGGCAAGACGATCCGCCGCAACCCGGACTTCGACGTGCCGCTGGAGCAGGCACTGTCGAGCTAGACGCGTGGTGGGGGCTGGCGCTGGCCTCTCTCGCGCGCACTTGCTCGCGCTCGGGCCGCACGCCGACAGTAAATTTGTGAACGATGACGATAACGACGAACACGAGAGGATGCCAGTGGTTGGAAACGCACACGCGGCTCTCCCTCTGATTGATGAATGCCGAAGGAGAGCCGGCCGTGGAGATGCCTTTGTATGTGGTTGGATGGCTTGCACAGAGCGCGTGGTATGGCGGGGTTGGCGACAGCAAAGAACAAACGGACAAAAAGCAACTTCACTTCGGCAGCAGCTCGGGCGCGACCTCGGGGATGACGACGGCGTCCTCTTCGCCCCGGCCGCTGCGGATGGCGCGCAGCACGCGGTCCTGCTCGCTCATGTGGTGCTCCAGGTCGTCCAGGTACAGACTGTAGGTCTCGATGAGACCCTGCCGGATGCGGAACGGCAAGTAGCTGATGATGGGCTCCGTCAGCAGCATGGCGTCCAGCTCCAACGGCACACTCTCCTGCAGGTAACAAGGGGCGTTCAGCGCTGCGTGGATCAACTCGAACAGCAAGAGCAGCGGGGCGTACCAGGAAAGAGGCGGTGGCGGTCAGCCAGATGATGAGCGCGACCGACGCGTGGGAGGTCGTGGCAATGACGCTGCCCCACGACAACTCCATCACATGGCGAAACCGCAAGATGTAGTAGATGTACTTGGCCGTGCCCACGCCAATATACCCGAAGCCCAGAAGCAGCAGACCTAGTTGACAGCCAGCCAGAGGTGAGGATGTCAACTCTGAGGACGCCACGGATTGGCGGCGGTGCATGCATACCTGCGCCACTGAGCTGCGCGCCGCGGTGGTGCTCCTGCGCGTACATGGCGACTCCGACGGCCGAGGACAGCACACCGTTTCTCGCCCAGTTGAGGTACGAGTTCTCGTTGCTGAAACGAAGCACCTGCGCGTCATCCACACCCACAAGCACGGCTTCAATGTCAAGGATTGGCGCTCCGTCGAAGCCGATGTCGACCGAGTAAAGCACGCGCACAGTACCAGTGAGTTGCGGAGGCGGTGGGTCTGGTCCGCTGCGACGGCCGCCGCGTCATCCACGACTGTTCCCGCCTTCTTACGCGCCGCGTCTGACCAGTTCCGTATCAACACGCCGCGTGTCAGTGCAATCCAGGCCAGTGCATGAATTCATATCACCACCTACCTGCTGGCTTGGTCCTCTTGACGCGCACCAGCCGCGCCACGCGTACTCCCCCGGCGTGCAGGAGCCCCAACGCGCGCGCCCGCCGGTTGGCTTGCCGGAGGTTCCCCTTGATGGCAGTCTCCACCAGCGCAGGAGCCGCCGGCGTCGTCGACGCGGTGGTCGCGGTGGTGGTCGTCGTCACACCGGTCGACTTCCACCGCATCACGGAGGGCGGCCGGCCGCCCACCGGCCACGCCGCGGGCGAACGCGCCGTCGTGATGACGTGGCGCGCGCCCACACTGGCCACGCCCGCCCGGCCGGCGCCCACGCACCCGCGAGCGAGCGCCAACAAGCTCATGCTCCTTGCCGGTCGGTGGTCGCGTAGTGCCAGCGTATAAACAGAGTGGGGGGATTGGCCCAATTGGGACCGTCAACCCGCTCCACATGTGTAAAACGCACTTAATGGGGCGCAATTCAACCTCTGCCTAAGTGCGAATAACGAACTTATCGCTTCAATAAAGTTCGGGTTGCCCTTTTGCTCGGGAAACTCGCGCCTTTCTCGATTAGACTTGCGCTCGGTACTTAACAGGCGGAGACAGCGAGCCCCAGACGACCGACGGATATGATGCGCGGGCTGTCGGTGTTCCTGCTGCCCGACCTGCTGGCGCTGCTGGGGGACGCGGACGACGCGAGGAGACCGGCGCTGGACAGCCAATCGGAGGCCATGAGTGAGGACAGTGAGTCGCAGCCGTCGCAACAGCCGGAGGGCAGCCCGCCGCGGCTCGTGATGGCGCGGTCGACCAACTCGGCGGCGCAGACGGTCGTGCTTGTGGATCGCGACCACTCCATGGAGGCGTTCGTGCCGGCCAAGGTGCTGGAGGTGCTGCGCGCACAGCTGCGGTACAAGTCGCTCGCGCGCCTGCGCGGCAGCGTGCTTAGGCTCGTCAAGTACCAGTTCGTCACGCGTGCGCGGTGCCTTGCAAGCGGGCAGTTGGAGGACAGCGCAGCGGCGAACTGGAGCGCATCCGTGTCGATGGCGACGTCCAACCGGCGTCAGCAGCGGCTGTATCTATGGGTGCGTCCTTGTCGATATCGCATTCTGTACGAACGAGACACTAACCCAATGTCAATGGCGAATAGATTGAGGAGCTGAGCGTCGTGGACGACAATGAACTCGTGGTAGACGCATTGCCGGACGTCGTCGAGGATGATGAGGTTGCCCGGCTGCTTGGTGGACAGACTGATGCGGAGCTGGAAGCGCGGCTTACCATCCGGCAAAAGCTACCGCTGTTGCCCGCCGCAACAAATGCGGCTGTGAGTCCTACACCACGCTTCGACGACGGCAACCCGTTGACAGACATGGACTGCGTCATTCCGGAAGATCAAGAGCGCGAGCTGGATGAGCAGGATGGTTGGGGCCCTCCGCCTGCTGCGCACTCTCGACCGGTGCCGACCGACTCGCAGCTGATTGACGAGAACGGGCACATTTCGATGAGCGAGGTGCAGGACGCGTCATTTGCGTCAGAAAGTGGCGGACAAGGCCTGAGTGCTCTTAATGAGCCAGAGTTGTCTGCCTCCTTCCCTCTCGAACCGACGTCGCTAAACGTGGACGGTGTGGCGACACTGCTGAAGCAACGTTCCACCGCGCGCCAAGACCAGCCCAGCGGCTCGGAAACTGAAGACGAGTACGAAACCCGAAACAACCTTGACAACGACGACAGCGGCCCTCATCAAAGTCCTGGATCCGTTGACGTCCCGATCGACTTGATGGGTGACGAGAACGAGAACTCGGCCGAATATGGGTCACAAGCTCTATCGCGAGCCGACTACATTTACGACGATTCCGAGCTATACACACAGCCTCCCGATGCTTCAACTCAAGAAAAGAGTTGGTTCCTTTCACAAGAAGAGAAAGAAGCGAACCAAGACAGACGGAGCCAGCTGGGCTCTAAAACTCAAGTCGTCGACGATCCGCAACTTTTTACCCAACCACCGGATACTCCTGGCACTCAACAGTTATCCCGAGCTCTAGAAACCCAGATCGATGACGATGCACGAACCAATGGGAATCGAGTCGCAGAAACTCAACTTCTCAATGCAGACGACGACACCTCGGCTCAATCGAACGAAGTCCAAGTATCACATGAAGACGGTGAGGACGAGGACGCTCAAGTGGATGCAGCGGTTGATGCGCGTGACGACATATCGGACCACTCGCGCCAAGATCATGAAGACCAAGAATCTCGAGCAGATGTAGTATCGCAGCGTCCGAATGAACAAGACGAGGCCCACAACTCGTCTGAAGATGCCAGCACGAATCAACCGCGAGGTCTGGGAGGTTTCTTTAGGCGTCTCGCTTCCAACCTTGGTATGGTGCCAAGTCGCGACTCCACAGATCGCCCTTCCGACCCTTCTTCTGCTGGCAAGGAGACCGGTGACCGAGCTATCGGCAGGAAAGCGTCTGAAGAGTTGGGGGCGCAGGTGGCGCGTGAGGGTGGACCCTCGATTACAACAGCACCTGACAGCGCGGCCAATGTTGGGAGCTCAAACAACTCCCATTCCGACGACGGAGACGATGAGAACGAGGACGAACAGTCACAAAATCCTGTCGCATTCGTCGATGAGGAGGTGTGGCAAACTCAAGCCCCCGAAGTTGGGAACACAAGTGACAACGAGCATCCTCCATCATCTTCGGTATCATCACTCGCCCCGGACTACGGGTACGAGCAAGATGTGGATGAGGATGTTGAGATGGCTACCAACTCGGCTGTGGTTGCAATCACAAGTCCATCTCAATCGGGCGTCGCACGAGTGTCGGTCGATGCGTCTCAAGTTTTTGACGATGAGGATCATGCGCAAGTGTCAGATAGTATATCGGTGAGTACGCCATCCGTAGCTCCTCTTCATCAGACGCCTGCTACGATGGGAAAGAAGCGAAGTTTGCAAGAGGCTGTGCGTGATGAGGCGGAGGCTGACTCAACTCAGTGTGGCACACGCCACAATTCCTCTTCAGCTGCACCTACAACGCGAGTTTCTTCCGCCTCATCACCCGAATCGCCTGCTGGCATCGGCAGTGAACGTCGGAATCAGTCGCCGCACATCCAGGAGCAAGCTGGCAACGGCGGTGTAGAAGAAGCGAAGGAAGATGAACCGTCCAGCGCCCGTAAACGGCGTCGACTGGGGCGTGTTCTCGAGCTGCCATCCCCTCGTCGGCACTTATCCACGAGCACACAAACGACGGATCCAAGCAGGACAAGCAACTATGCACCTAGGAGTGTCCGAATGTGGGCGCGATTTCGCAATGCTGACCCATCGACATCGATGAGAACGCATGGGTCCACGACCGTCCGTCCGTCCAAGCGGTTTGAAGCGTTCTTCCCGTCGTTGCGCATGGACCGGATACTGCAGCTGATCGCCGAGAAGAAGGAATGAACGACGACCGTGACTACCAACACGCGACACCAGAGATCACATCAACTATCAAGTGGCGAGTATTGGCAAAATTTACCTCCGACTGACGACAACGCGTTGCTTCCTCCTGCGTCTAACCTCCAACCAGCCCTAACCGGCGCAGTTCGTCCCGGTTAACTCGCTTTCAACTCAAGCATTGCTGGTGTAGCAGTGGCAACATCGTCACGCAGAGTCGTGGCCTCCGTTGGCGACAGATTCTGGCGCCAGCACCTCAGGGAATAGGAAGTCGTCTGTGTGCAAGCGAAGCAGTGCCGAGCGCCGCGCGTACTCGAACTCCTTGAACGCCTCGCTCTCGTAGCACACGAACACAATCTTGGCGCGCCAGCCGGGCGTGCAGCGGATCATATCGCGCACAGCGGCCAGCGCGATCGGCGCTGCATCCTGGTAGCTGAATCCACGCCGTCCCGTTGACACCGAGGCCACCGCAGCGCACTCTACGTCGTTGTGCACGATCGCCCACAGCGCGTCCACGTACGTCTTGTACAGCAGTTTATCGGCGTCGTGCGTGTTCACGAAAGGCCCGACGCAATGCACGAGCAGTTGGACGCCGCTGTCGCATCCCACCGTCGACATGACGCTGCCTGCTGGTGCGTGGCCCTGCAAACGCACGCTGCGGATGGCACGATCGAGAGCTGGGCCGGCCCGCTCGTGGATGCGGACCGCGACTCCAACGCCTGGGTTGCGGTAGGTGGCTGCCGTTGGAAACACGAGGCAGTCAACTTTCTGCCCATCGACGCGCTGGATGAGACCCAAGTCGCCACGCACGACCACGATGCAGTCGCGGAAGCACTCGAGCTGCCGACGCAGGTTCACGTAGTTGACGAGCTCATAGCAGCAGTAGCGGAGGCACATAGGCATCGTGTTGAGCGCCGCGAGGATTCCGCCCGCGTTCCAGTCGACGAGGCAGTGGCGCACCAGGAAGCGCGTCCACATGGGCTGGTCCAGCATCACCTTGGCGCCGGCTTTGCACACCTCCGATGCCTCACACAGCGCGTTCACATCATCCGCCGGAAGGAAATGCAGCAGTTGGCCGAGCAGCTGTGGCTGTTGGAGGAACGTCGAGATGAGTGTTGACGACGGAGTGCAGCGGCGTTGGCGAGTGACGGACCGCGTCACTCTGGACATGCTTGGCTTAGCTTGCTGCTGCTTGAAGCACTGGCGGTCGCGGCGGCGCTTGGGTGGCGCGAGTCCGCTTGCCATCTGCGCGGCCAGGTGGATGGCGAACAGGCACACGCAGAGCAGGCGCACCGCGAGCCCAACGGGCATGTCGCCCGCCGCGGGTGATGGCGAATGACATCGCCAGTCGGAGAAAAGAGAGCTGCCTGCTCCATGAGGCGAATGCAACTTTTAGATATTACGCATATAGACTATATGGATAAAGTATTTTTTGATAACTTGATTTAAATATGGGGATATGACCATATCTGGTGAGTACGGCGAGCCATGATACTCGCGATTCGAGGCTAGTCTCATGATTTTCCAAGGAAAGGAACCACATGTTGAAGTCACCAGCTGCACTTTGATTATTTATCATTCTACATTATTATTCACGTTTTTTTACAAGAACAGCTACTACTTTCCGTGAAATTACGAATATAGCATTAGGAAGTAAGAATTGATTCGCGGGAACCACATCAAAACCGAGAAAACATCGGCGGCGACGACCATGGCGCGCGCCTCCTTCCCGCGCCTGGCTCTCGCGCTCTCGCTGCTCCTGACCGCGTATGTTTCCCCAAGAGCTGCGGCGGTGTCGCTCCCGCCCCCGTACGCGCGCGGCGGGCGCCTGTGGTCCATGGTGGAGGCGGAGAACGCGATGCTGTTCACGGCGCCAACGCAGGCGCGCTGGTTCCCGCAGAAGGTCGACCACTTCCGCGATTCCCCGTACCCGGAGGGGGAGGAGGAGCCCACGTTCCAGCAACGCTACTACGAGGTGGACGCCTTCTGGCGCCAGCCCGACGGGCCCGTCATCCTGTCCATCGGCGGCGAGGGGTCGCTGGACCGCGCGCCGCAGGGCTTCATTCAACTCCTCGCCCAGCGCTTCGGCGCCAAGGTACGGCCTCTCACGGTCACTAGCGAGCTTGATGGCCGCCTCGATCTCTTATATCATGCCTGTAAACACGTTTAGACGCGTATGAAGTGACGAATTGTGCCCTGAACCCGCAGATCGTGGCGCTGGAGCATCGGTTCTACGGCCAGAGCATCCCGAACGGCGAGCTGTCGACAGACAACTACCGGTTCCTGACGGTCCAGCAGGCGCTGGCGGACCTGGCGCACTTCCGCGACGTCTACCAGCGTGATCACATGCCGGGGAGCACCGGCAACAACAAGTGGATCGCGATCGGCGGGTCGTACCCGGGGGCCTTGTCCGCCTGGTTCCGCGTCGCGTACCCGAACGCGACGGTCGCGGCACTGGCGTCCTCGGGCGTCGTGCTGCCCGTGTACGCGTTCCACGAGTTCGACGAGCAGGTGGCGACGGCTGCGGGCGAGCGTTGTGCCGACGTGCTACGCCGCACCACGCGCGCGTTCGAGCAGGAGCTTGAGCGCGGCAACGGCACCAGAGTGCGCGCGCTCTTTGGCTCGCGCCCGGAGATGGAGGACGCCGATTTCTTCTACATGCTGGCCGACTCGGCAGCCATGGCGGTGCAGTACGGGCACAAGAACGTCTTGTGCGACCACATAGAAGGCGCTGCCGAGCTCGGCGCGTCGCTGGTGGACGCGTTCGCGCAGTTCACGAACGACATGTACGGCAAGGACTTCGGCAACAAATGCTTTTACGACACTAAGTGCCTGGCGACCGAACCCAGTCGCTGGGACGACGACCGCTCGTGGCGCTGGCAAAAGTGCGCGCAGCTTGCGTACTTCCAGGTCGCGCCGAGCAGCGGCAGCCTGCGCTCCAAGATCGTCGACCTCGCGTATCACGAGCGGCAGTGCCACGCCATCTTCGGTGACGTGGTGAACCCGTCCGAGGGCGTCAAAAAGATCGTCGAGCTGTACGGAGGCGACCACCCGCGCGACGGACACCGCATCTACTTTTCGAACGGCGCTGATGATCCGTGGCAGCGTGCGTCCGTGGTGGAGACACTTATTCCGGGCGACGAAGTGGCCAACCTCGCGGTATGCGACCTGTGTGGCCACTGCGGCGACCTCGGAGGCAACCCGAACGTGCCCGAGCCGCTCAAGAAGCAGCGCGAGGAGATCATCTCGTACCTGACCAAGTGGCTCGAGGCGGACGACGCGCCGGAAGCGAGCGAAGGTGTCAGCACCACCGACTCGGTGATTTCGATCGCTGCCGTCGAGCATGAGGCCGATGTGCATCGGTCCTCGCCGCTCGTGCTGGTGCCCATTGTGTTCGCGTTCGCCGCGCTCGTCGTGGTGCTTCACGCCGACCTGGTCGTGCGTGATGCGCCCGCTCACCGCTACCAGCAGATCGGCGCCATCCACGTGCCATAATGTCGTCTGAAGGCTTTTGGGAATGAAGTGCGAAGCCAGCAAGCGTTCATGATGATGAAGAGCGTGTTATGTACTAAATACTACCTCTGACCGTGGTTGTTCGCTCGGGTAGATGGATCTTCGTGGTTGGCCATCCACTCCTCGGTGCCTTGATCTTCCTTTCCCTACTCGTTATGCGTGGTTCTCATTCCTTCGTTGTCGATTAAATGTCAAATGCACACACGGTGACTGCGCACCGTGTTCTCCTCTAAAAGAGTCAAGCGCAGACGTGGCTAGAGTAACGTTAGACGGTCTGCGTGGGGGCGGCTGGCCGCGAAGGCGCCGCGGTGTTCGCCTGGTTCATCTCCTTGGTGGAGATGTAGGCGTACGCGACGCCGCCGACGGTCACGACGGCGATGCCGAGCAGCTTTTGCATCGTGACCACGTCGCCGTTGATGAGAATCGACATGGCGATGACGACGATCTGCTTCATGTTGCCGCACACGGTCAGCGTGACGGGCGAAGTGACCTTGTTGGCGTAGAAGCTCGTGATGTTGAGCAGGAAGCTGATCATGCCCGTGACGACGAACCAGAACGAGGCCGCGGGCACCACGTCCCAGTTGTCCAGCAGTGTCTTGTGCTCGCCGCTCATGAAGATCGTGAGAAAACACCAGAGTGCCGACAGCGGCGCCTGGTGCAAGATCAGGTCCACCGGGTGCAGCTTGAGGTCTCCGCTCAGGAACTGTCATCACATCACCAGTGTTAGCATTTACGTCATCCAGACACGAGTGGCAAGGAGCGGGCGCTCACCTTGTTGGAGAGCACGGCCTTGAGCCCGGCGAAGACGACAGCGACGACCGTGATGAAGAAGCCGAAGATGGTACACGAGTTGTCGCCTGTGCAGGCGAGGTAGACGCCGTAGGCCACGGGGATGAGCGAGAGCTTGCGCTTGGTCGAGTACGTCTTGCCGAGGATGAGCATGCTGAGCACGACGACGACGCCCGGCACGAGCGCGCGCATGACCTGATTGAACGAGATAGACACGAGGCCGAGACTCCAGTTGCCCGTGATGATGTTGCTCACGAAGATGAACGAGAAGTACACCATGAGCGATTTTTGCCCAGACTTGAGCTGCTTGCGCTCCACGCCGCGGTACACGTGGATATACAGGAACGCGCCCAGCGAGTTGCACAGCATGTGCACGAACGTGAGCGTGACGGGCAGGCGCAGCGCGTTCAGCGCCTTCTTGTTCCAGAAGGTCACGCTGATGTTCTGGAAGAACCACATGCTGAGCCAAAACACCACCGTCGACTTGGCCACATACGTCGTCTTGGGGGTGACCCCCAGCTCCTTCTTCTTCTTGTCTGGGACGTCATCCACGTCCGCCCCGCCGGCTTCCAGGTCCGCCACCACCTTGCTCTTCTTCTTGGCGTCGCCGCCCATGAGCGCCGCCGTCTCGGCTGCGTCCTCCTCGTCCCCGTCGCCACCGCCGTTGATCACCAGCACGCTCGCATCCTTCTCGGTCGCCAGCGCGTCGAACGCGCCGCTAGAGAGAGCGCGCACGCGCGGCGACGTCACCGACAGCTTCTCCAGCGCCATGGTCGTCCAGAGTCTGCAGTTTTGGAGCGGGGGGAGGCAGCAGCACGCGCGCCGATGGCTTGAGACGGTCGTCGGCCGCGCGGAGATTTGCCAAGTGGCGGCGAGGATAGTGCGGGATGAAGCCTTGTCCCCCCAAAACTGGTATTCATAGCTGGGGAAGGGTACACCTTCTTTTAGCGGGGAGAACCCAGCGGGTTATACGGGACGTGCGCTGGGTGTTACGGATTAATTCCATGCGGAAGGGTATTTTTAGCGCGGGAACGGACAGTTTTAGAGGGAAGGAAGGAGAGACAGAGAAAGGTATTGATGGTAAATGCAGGGAGATGCGCACCGCTTGGCACAAAATACCCGCACTAATTAGTACATTGATGGAAGAGCACGCCAATTATATCTGAAAGTTTTCAGCAGTTGGTACAGAAGCAACCTCCGAATGTAATCTGAATCGACTAAAATTATGTGATTTGAAAGGTTTTGTCAAATAGCAATTGTGCCCACTGGATACAACCTAGGAGGGTCAATTATACACCGACAGGTGTAGTATAATACAGCGCTAACGCTGTATTATTCCGCTGTTTACTCGCTACCTGGCAAGGAGACAGCGTCATGGACCAACACCAGATTTTAGCACCTCATAATTGGACGCGGGTTAGATGTTCCAGTCAATTTTAGTAAACCTCCACGAACTCTCAACGATCGCGTCGATCCTAACCAACTTTAACATGAACTAAATTGGAACATTTATCTGGTAATGATACTAACTTAGCTCCCTAATAAAATGCATCTCGGTACTCTCGAAGCTCGTGCGCGCGGGTTGGAGGGCAGCGGAGTGAAACCAGCGGCAAAAAAACAGGGAAAAAGTAAGCGGCAACAGCGAGCAGTACCGTCCGGAGAAAGGCCGGCGTCGACCGCCGCTGCTCCTGCTCCTCCTCCGTTCCTCGCTGCTGCAGCTGCCACCGCCGTCTCCGCGCGCTGTTCCCGTATCGGACGTGTTCGTTCTGTGGGTGGTGCTTGTTTCCGGACAGCCTTAGTGCGGTTCCCGTTCGACGAGGCGCTGTTAAACGCGCGGGAATCCGAAAGATCTCGCCCCGAGAGTTGGGACCGCGTGAGTCTTCGGGGAAGTGGGCGCTGCTGGGCGGGACTCTTAACGACACTCAGACAGCGTCGGTGGTACTGGTGCCGCTGGTGCTAGCAGCACTCGAGAGCGAGCCATGGAGACGTTCGGCAAGAACATTCTGCTGGTGCGTCCGTCTGCGACTTCCGTCGTGGTGCTTTGGGTGGAGAGAGACATAACTAACCTTTCAAGCGTTTGGCTTGGTTCCCGCAGGCAGGCGAGCTGATCGCGGACCGCTGGAAGATCGGCGAGAAGATCGGCGAGGTAATACCTACTGTTATCTCTGACGTTGGTACAACGACTGCCACCTTACCAACTAGCTTGGATGCTCGGTGCGGCCGGCTATAACAGGGAACGTTCAGCCAGATCTACTCGGCGTATTCCATCGAGGACGGCAGTCGTGTCGCCGTCAAGGTCGAGGCGCCCAGCTCACTCAAGCCCGTACTCGAGTGGGAAAGCCTCATCCTCAAGAGCCTTCAGGACTGCCCGCACGTCTGTCGGTACTACTACCACGGGTAAGCTAGTTGCTACTGCCGTGCTGCTGTGTGTCTGGCTCTGATAGATCCATGGTCATCAATGATAGTATGTCCTCATTTTCTGACGATGATGTGATACCAATCGTTGTGTCAATCCCACAGCAAGCATGCCGAGAGCACGGTGCTCGTGATGGAGCTGCTTGGAGAGAGTATGTCAATGCTTCGCCAAACGCCCGAGGCGATGCACGGTGTGCCCATTTCTCGCTGTGTGTCGGTCGGCTTGGAGGTATGACTGCATTCCGCTACATTCTGGTCTCCATCATCTGCTGGCAGAATCACTTACTTGAACCGTGTCCGTTTTTACCAAGATGTTGGACTGTATCGAGGCGTTCCACCGCCACGGATACGTACATCGCGATGTCAAGGCGTCCAATTTTGCGCTCAGCCGAGTGGACAAGCCGACACGGCCGCAGCGGTACTACATCATCGATTTCGGCCTGTCGCGGCAGCACCTGGATGAGAACAAGAAGGTGATCCCAGCCCGCACGAGTGCGGAGTTCCGTGGCACGTCGATGTACGCGTCGCTGAGTTCCCACCGCCGGCAGGAGCTTGGGCCAAAAGACGACCTGTGGTCGTGGTTCTACCTCGTCATGGACTTCATGCGCGGCGAGTTACCCTGGGCATCCGACGCACAGCTCAAGAACCGCTCCATCGTGCTTGGTCTCAAGGAGTACTACACAGAGCAGAAGCCTGGGCTGTTGGTTGAAGGCCTGCAAGGCGCGCCTCATCTGCTCGAGATGATGAGGTATTTGCAGTCACTGAGGTACGAAGACTTTCCCGACTACAAGCATCTCGCGTCTTCTCTCCAGAAGGTTCTATCCGACTCCACAGAGGAGGACGAGAACGAGCAGGATCAGCAGCAAGAAGCCCAAGAAGTCAGCGAGCAAGTCGACGCGGCAAAGGTGGCTGGAGAATGTGACGCGCTCGAGTCTGACCGCGAACGTGCAGTGCTTTGGGCACAGAAAGCACACGAAGCACTGGAGGCTGCTGTTTCACAGTCAGTCATCGATGGACTGCTAGAGGTACGCTGCTGAATGATTTCTCCTGACGATTTGCCAAGGGTAGTGCGCTCACCATTTGCTTGTTATGTCTTCATTCAGGTCGCAGCGCAATACAATACCTTCTTCTGCGTTCCGAATGTGGAACCCAGCGAACGGCTACGGATCCAAGAGGCTGTCTTCAAGCTCGAGCAAAAGAAGCGCGCGGCAGTAAACGTGTTCGCACCGCCTCCGATCCAGAGCTTCGTGAAGCGGAGACTCACGGAGCAGAAATCTCGCAGCGACGCGCTGCGTCGTCGGCGTGAACGCGACCTGCAGGTGCGACGCTCACTGGAAATGCAGAACGCGTTTCGATCGTCGACTACTGCGAACAATCTCTCGGAGTCCCCAAGCGACAATGCCAGCACTGGTACTCCTACACTGGGCACGCCGAAGCAGAACGGCGCACCAGTTCGCAACGACGACGTTCGATCTGACAGCTCCATGGAAGTGTCTGACACAGAAGACACCCCTGTGCGAGCCGTGAAGCCAGCAAGCAGCACGAGCGCGTACGTGCAACCGCCAGCTGCACATACCGCACCTCCAGGACCTCCGCTTCGACCACCGCCACTGCCGATGCCAGGAATGCGAGTTGCCGCGCCGTGGAACCCAGTGTCTCCTCGCCCGCCGCCAATTCCCTCCCCTGGTTTGCGTGTGAACGGTGGAGCTGGTATGGTCCCTCCCATGCCACCACCGTTCGTTCAGCATAATCACGGTCCACCGCCTCCGCCTAGGCCAGGCCACTTCCCACCGGCACATGTCGCGCCTCCACCCCCTCCCCCTCCTCCTCATGCAACTCATCATGCTAATCGCGGTCGATCGGACTCGAACGGCGGAGATCGTTACAGCTACGGCAGTCGGGACGAAGGTGGCCGTGGATCGGGAGGCGCGTATCCCCGTTATCGACAGGACGACCGAAGAGATCGGGATGATTCAAGCCGCCGCCAGGAGTTTGAAGACAGTCGGGGGATTGAATCGCGCCGCCCGAGCCGCGATTATGAAGACCGCGGATACTCTTCTCACCGTTCGAGTCATAACGACGGACGCGACATGAGAAACTCGACACCTCGCCGGCGTTCCAGCCATGATGATCGAGACCACCACCGCCGAGAAAAGGATAGTTGGGACCACGTCGACAGATACAGCACTTCGACGCGTGGGGATCGAGATGACGATCGGAATCACCGCGGTCGTCAAGAGATTCGCAAGCGTTCGCGCTCGCGTTCGCGCTCGCGTTCGCGCTCGCGTTCGCATTCTGGTGAGCGCGGCCGTGGCTCACGTCACCATCGCCACCGTTCGTACTCCAAGTCGGACTCATCCGCTTCGCGATCCCGCTCGAGATCTACCTCGCGGTCGCCATCGCGCTCCAGGTCGCCGGGTCGTCACCACAAGTCATCGTCGTCTCACAATGGACACTACTCGAGTCGTGAGCGCGACTACAAGGACGACTCCCGCTCGCGGTCGGGTCATCGTCGATCGGGCCGGTCGCGCTCCCGGTCTATCTCGCGCTCACCTTCTCGATCGCGGTCGCCTTACCGCCATCAGTCTTCGTATCACCGCGACTCGTACCGCGACGCGAGGAAGAAGCAGCGCTCGGGATCGCCCGCCTCACCCTCGGACCGGTCGTCGCGCCGAGAGTATCGGCGGTAACGACGCCGCACCGACAGATGAGCGAATGATCGCTACAGTAGTGACAGAGACGACAATTCCCGACACGTCATCATGAGCGGAAGAGAACGAGATGCAGGGCATGCAGGTAGTTGCGTGGGCGTAGGTGTCGATCCATTAACAGACACTCAAGATCACCAATCCAACCTTTCCGTTACGTACTCTTTTATGATAATCAATCCATAAAATGAATAATTTAGGTTATTAACGATATTACATTTTTGTTGGGAAAGTTGCTCGAAGGTCGCGCCAGCGATTCAAGTTGGTTTGCGCGGGAACTTTCTTATTTTGGACTCCGCGCTCAAAAAAAAATCGCGCGAAAACGCAATTTCCATAGTGAACGCCTATCATTTTCTTCTTTGAGCTCCTTTGACCCCCGACATGCTCATGGCGCCGGTGACGACGCTGCCCAGGCGCGCGAGTGGCAGCCCCACGGCCGCGGAGACCGACGCGCTGTTCGAGTTCGACGCGCCGCAGCTGTACGTGGACCTGCGCGCCGCCAGCGCCTACGTGGACCCGCGCGGCGCGCGGGACCCGTGGTTCGACGAGCTGCACGAGCAGCACAGCCGGTCGAGCGCCGAGCTGGCGCGCGAGCTGTCGGCCGCACTCGAGCGGCAGCAGCGGCAGAAGGAGCAGCAGCGCAAGGACAAGGAGCAGGACAGGGGCCAGCGGCGGCAGCTCTCGCCAGGCTCCGAGAAGGAGAACCGCGGCGAGCGCAAGCCCTCCGAACGGTACGCATACCATGCATAATTATCTCGATATGATGTGCCAGCCGCTAACGAGTGTGTCTACGTGTGTGTTATGTGTAGAGCACCACCACCGGCGCGTAGGAAGTTCCTGTCGCTGCGGGAGGCGCGCGCGACGCAGGAGCCCTTCCAGGTCGCCAAGACCAAGGCTGTCATCAAGTCGGTAGCCGCCCCGTCGAGCCGCGTCAAGCGCAAGAACCCCGCGGGCGACGCCAATAACAGCGACAGCAGCCGTCCCAGTGATGCTGAGCCAGCAGGTTCACCTAAGAGACGGCGGCCGCTGGGCACGCTGAGTAACACCAAGACCAAGAAGACCGTCACGGCCAACAAGTCGATCTCAAAGCCCACCAGTAGGGCGGGTTCGAAGCCACTGTCACAGCAACAGAAGCCGCAGCTTAAGCGCTCGCGGCCTGGAGGCGCGTCGACGTCGGCTGAGACGGACATGCGCGACCTGAAGGAGCTGCTGGCGCGGCACAACAAGAAGTTCAAGGCGGCGCAGCACACGTACGAGCCGCCGCAGCACTCAGTGCGCGACGTCAAGATGGTGCGTTTCTCATCTGCAGACTGTGGTCAATGCTCATACCTACCATCTCTTCGTCAATGCTCACGTGCTGACCGCTCTTTTGCTTTTTGCAGTGGGAGCGCGAGACAAAGCAGTCGTTCTACGCACTGAGCGTCGAGGAGCGGCACCGCGCGAACGAAGAGATCGCGCAGTGGCTCAAGGAGCGGCGCGAGGCCAAGCTCGACCGCGTCGGCGCGCGTTAAATAGATCAACAAGCGCGGTATCGTACCAATGACACAGTAATTATCTTCACTCGAGTCTCGCGTCACTCGCAGTCATCTTTGGTCGCATGGAGCTACGAGTTGGGCGCATATAGTCTCCGCGAGAACTTGATGACGATGGGCAGCGAGGCCTTGCGCAGGATCTTCTCGCGGCCGACTGAGTTGTCGATCCACTGCAGCAGCGCCGAGATCTGCCTCTCGGGCGTCTCGAACTCGACCTTAGACGCGAACAACTCGATCGCGACGCGCGCCAGCACGAGCAGGAACGCGGACTTCTTGAGCGTCTCCGTGTCTGCGGCGAACGGCACCTTCTTCTGCAGCGCAAAGTACGTCTTGACGTACCCCGCGACCTCCGAGTGCAGGTGTTTGAGGCTGACGCGGTCCATGAAGGACGGGATGACCTCGAAGTCCATGGCGAAGTTGAGCACGAGCTCGAAACCGAGCCCGAAGAGCTCGTCCTTGGCCGCGGGGGCGTGGTGGAGCGACCCGTAGAACTCGAAGATGGCGACCAGCGGCTTCTGCTCGCGGCTCAGGACGCCGTGCATCTCGAGCATCGAGTACACCACGTCTTCGCGCTTGCGCTTGGCCACCGCGCCACCACTTCCGGTGTTGCTGTTGTTGCTACTCGAGTGGTATCGGATCTCGGACGTGTCGCCGTCGAACGCGAGCTGCTGTTGGTCATTGCCGCGACCGATATGAAGCGCCAGGCCGCTCAGGATCGCTCGTACGACCGACGCGCAGCCGGAAGACTGCACTCCACCGTTGGTTGGGCTCAAACACATTGACATGGACCGGTTCAGCGTGTTCCCTGGCGCGTTGTTGCTCGCTGGCGCTGAGGTATTAGAGCAGACGTTGCGTGTGCGGAATTGCCGGCGGTACGGGAGGAGATACAGCGACACAACGTTCTGCAGCACGTGTAGCAGGTCGAGACGCGGGAAGCGCTTCATGCCGACGATCGTCACGGCCTCATTGAACGCTGCCTGGTCGAAGAACCGGTACTTGCGCACGTCGACGCGTGCAGGCGGCTGCGGGGCTTGTCCGAACGCGTAGTCTTTGCGTACGAGCGTCTTCTTAAGATTCTCGTTCGACTGAGCGAGCACCTTCGCCAAGATCACGTCCACATCGGCAGCAACGACGGAAGGGGGCTGAGCGAGCCCACTCTCGAGGAAGAAACGTCGTACCGTGGAGATATGCACGCCGTCGCCCTCCGCCGACGCGTCCAGTAGTTCGTACACACTCTGCAGGCAGCGCTCTAACCTCAGCGCGGTATACAGTCAGTTTCTTGGGGTAAAATTAATGTAGTCGCAGTAATGCACGCACCGATCTCGTCTCGGTCGATGCGCTTTGTATCGGACGGATCAGCCCAGTCGTCATTCGCGAGATTCTCCAGAGTGTTGGAGCCGTATTGAGGTGGAGACGGCAAACCGTTCATGGCCTGTCGATCCTCCGCTCTTGGGATCTTGAGAGCGGAGTTGTTGGCATTTGAACGGGGAGAAGCCCCAATCGTGCCGCGCCGACTGCCGAGCATCGAGGCAGACCCAGGACGCAGTACTTCACTGAAAACGCGCGGCTTCCTCGCGTCCACGTCTTCTTCTCGCATGCCAAGCGATTCCCTACCTTCCCGCCGGCACTCTTCGAGCTGGTGTAACAGCTCCACCTGCGAGAAAACGTGCGTCAACACTAAGAAGACCTCGTTTCGATCGTCCTTGGTTCGTATCACGTACCTTTTCCTGCTTGATCACCTGGAGCGCAATGACGGCTTCGTCGCGCTCGATCTCGAGTCGCTGCTTCACCTGCTTGATCTCTGTCGCACGAGACTGGTAGTCCATCCGCAGCTTCTCCTTCTCGAGCAGCTCGCGTGACGCACTGTTGCGCTGGGAGTTGAGTACTTTAATCTCTTGTGTGGCCTCGTGCAGCGTCAGCGACATGCGCTCCGACTGCGTAGCCTCGGCGAGTCGCAGCTCGTGCTCCACTTGGTACTGCTTTTTCATCGACGTGAGCTCGCTCGCAAGCGTGCGCATGCGGTCCAGAACTTGTTGATGCATCTGCGACTGGTGCTGGAGTCGACTGCTCTGAATGGACAGCAGGTTAGACTGCTCGTTGGCGCGGCGCTCCAAGATGCGGAAATTGTCCTTGAGTGCATTATGCGATGCAAGGAGACTCTCGTAGTCTTTCGAGACACTCTCGCATCGGTCTTGCCATTGAGTCGATGTGGACGCGTCGCTGATGATACGTCGCTGGAGCTCCTTGGTTGAAAAGAGCTTGTCGTCGATTTGCAGGATGGACGAGAGCGATGAAGCCGAGATTGGGGACGGCACCGACGTCTCAGGTGAACTTTTGGGCGTATCAGCACGGTTTGAAGTCGCATTCTCGGGCGTGCTTGCAAGGCCATCGGTATCAGTCATCGCTGGAGCTCGGACGATGGCTTCTGCTTCGCTCAGAAACTGCTCATAGAATCCCAAACCGTCCGAGGGTGGTGGCGATGGTAGCGGTGAGACCGAACCACAACCCGGCAGATTATCCGATAGGCTGACGTTTTCACGAGATGACGTGGCGCTGGTTAGACTCGTGTGGTGGCGGGGACCGTCTGCTATCGGGCACTCGTCGTCGTCGCTGTCGACATGCACGATGGACTCCGACACGTTGTGTGTGGACCAGTCTTCGTCGTCTGGAGGAGGAAGCAACTGGGTTTCGGGAGATATGGTGTTCAAAACGCAGTCCGAGTTCGCCTCGTTAGTTGCGCTGAGCAGGGTTTTCACGAGCCCCTCCACCCGCGAATCTCGCGACTTGACTCGGTTTGGACTCGACGCACGGAGCTTTTCACGAACAGCTTGCCGCCTGCAGCGATTCAAAGCCAACGTAATCAGCATGAGAATACCTGTTGAGTGATGGTTGGCAGCATTTCGTACCGTGTCTGATCGCGTTGAGTTAATTGACGGCCCTCATTCAGCGCGTCCATGCATCGCTGGTCAGCTACGAGAACCGTCAGAATGCCTGCTAGTCCGCGCGCTGCCTCGTCGCTCGAAACGTCGAGAGCGACTTCGGCAAGCTCCCAAACGCCTGATTCTACTAGAGCGCGCTTTGTGCTCGGATGGACGAGCACAAGACTGTAGAACATTGCGTTAGGATACAGTCAATATCTACTGGAGTGCTTCGTTCCAATTACAAAAAACACGTCTCACCTGTTCAAAAGTTTCACTCCAGTTTCCGCAACTTGAACAGAGCGTCTGTGAGCGTCCACAATCGCCACGACAGTCGCTGTGATTTCTTGTACCTGGTTCTCGAGGCCTTGGCTACTTGGCGAGCCCCACCCGGAGTGTGTGCACATGGCTGACAGCAAATCGAGCCCTGTCGTAGCGAGTAGTAGCTCATTCGGGAACCTGCGAAGAGCATCCAAGACCGCGAAGATGCCGGTTGCTCTTGGGATTCGGTCCTTCCCGCTAGGTTCGTGCATCATTTGCTGGAGGAACGAGCAGCAAGACAGCTGGACGGCCGCATCATGAGGATGGAGCTGCATCATCTCGAGACTCGTCGCCACCGCGTCAACCAACTCACGACGAAGCTTCACATCCCGCGCTATCCTTGTCATAGCGTTTAACGCACTGGCGACGGCAAGAGCGTCTTGGCACTGCAGTGTTGATGGTTGCAGGGACCGCACGATCGCCGCTGCTATCCCGGCACGAACCATCACCTCGCGCTCGCATTCTCCTCTGGACGCGAGGTTTGCGACCACGCGGACGGCAAACACGTGCACGCTCGCATGGACCTCGCCTGAGACTTGCGGTGGCGGCACGTGGTCAAGCGGGAACGACCAGTAATCCGCGTTGTCGACCGCATTGCGCACGCAGGAGAGCAGTTTGGAGAAGGCCGGGTCGCCCGCGCTGAGCTCGTGCGGGTTGAAAGACTCCACGAGCACCTCGAGGGTACGCCAGAGCATGTGCGCCTCCGTCAGGCGCTCCAAGCGAGCCGCACCACGCGGGTTCAAGGGCGACCCATCGCTGCTGCCGACGAGCTCCTCCAGGCGATCGAGAAGCACGTCCATCTATCTGTCGGGCTGGACCTCGCCCGGATCCAGGACAGGCACGTAGACAGCCACGTCAATAGCAACGGCAAACCAGCATGCGCAAAGGGACTGGAGCCTGCAATGGAGCGCCGCCGCGACGTCGTCCTCTTTCATTGGCGTCGGCATCGGCGGCCTAATTCGGGAAAGTGCGCGTCGTTTCGTCCACAGGAGTTGAGGTCACTATACCGAAATGACGGTTGACTGTTTCAGAACAGTGACTAGAACATCAGCAGTATGTGTGGTCCACGTTAGTGTATTGTAGTGACTATCACCCTTTTCGCGAAGGTTAACCTGGGAAAGGAGCTTTCACTTGGAATCTGTACTGACGACGGCGACGGCGACGCTATGGATGACGGGGAGCGCGTGCGGTGCGCGCTGCTGCACGAGAAGCTGACGTCGCACGCGCTGGCGTGGCCGTTCCTGGAGCCTGTGGATCCGGTGGCGCTGAACGTGCCGACCTACTTCGACGTAATCTCGGACCCGATGGACTTTGCGACGATGGGCAAGAAGCTGGCGGACGGTGCGTATGGCTCGCCCGACGGCTACCGCGACGACCTCGTGCTCATGTTCCAGAACGCGATCGAGTTCAACAAGGACGACCTGCGCGAGGAGTCGGTCGCGTACGTCTGAGCGTCCTCAGGAAACGGTGTAAAGCGAGTGGCTGACGCTGGCTTTGTGATACCGTCGTGTGTTGCTACGCTCGCAGGAACATGGCACGCCGACTGATGGACATCTCGCTGAATGAGTGGGAGACTGCGTTTTCAGAGGTAAGTTACTCCTGCTTTATAGATCAGAGCATTGGTTCTCCAGACTCGCGGGGCTTTAGGTCGATCGTCTGCTTGCAGGCAGGTTGGTTGACTGTGCTGGCGGTGGTGATGGTGTGCAGGAGGCGGCGACGGACTGGGCGATGGTTGTGGAGCAGCAGGCGCAGGCGCGAATGATTCAAAGGGCTAAGGACGCGCGCGTGGTGGCGCGGTGGAAGCGCGACTCGTTCGTGGCGCGCCTCAACCGAGAAAAGATCGCCAAGCGGCGGGAGCTTGCGACTGAAAGTATGAACTGAACACATGCTCGCTCCGAGCGCTGGTAAATGGTAAATCCATCATATATATTGTATGTGGTGATGAACATGTCTATCGTGTCCATCCAAGATTGCTCTGCCGTCTAGGCGTCCTGAGATCAGAAGCTGAAGCCAAGTGGTTCATCGAAACAATCACCCAGTGTCCCTGGAGCGAGCAGTTCCTCGATTGTGGACTCTTCGGTGAGTATCCGACGCATAAGCCGTATCAAAAGAAGTCTATACTAGAACATCCAAGCCGACAATGCGTCTGCGATGAAGGGAGCACGTGCTCGCCTCAGCGGAAGGTTGGTGGTACGTTTCTGATACTCTGTGCCAGTGATCATCCGTTTCTAGTTTTAACCGACGTGTCCTGTGCATTACCTTTGAACACATTTTTAGCAATGCACCTGCAGCGACTTGTCAACGGACGGCAGCACTCGCTCTCCTCGCTGCATTTCTGGGTGCGACCCTTTGTGTGCCTCGAAAACCAGCACGACTTGTTGGCGCCGCTTGGACACCCGCGGACTGAGCAAGTACATCCGGCGGAGTGCGGTAGCCCCGTGTGTGACTGTGACGGGATGAACTCTCTAGCGAAGCGAAAACCAACGCGGCCGCCGAGGAGGACTGCAGATGGCGCCTTGTCTCCCTCGCGAGCCGATGCGGCGGCGGCACCACCTCGGTCCATGTACGAGCTCGCGGTTGACCAGGCGTTCGAGTTCGACGGTGGCACCGGATTCGGGTCAACACTGCCGTCAAACAGGCCGCTTCAGGCTGTCGCGATGGTCGGATCCCCAGTGTCGGCGCTGAATGGTTCTGCCGGTAGAATGAAAGGGGCGTCGGAGCCGCACCGGTTCACGTTCACAGCATCCACCGAGTACACGTCGCCCAAGAAGATCCCCGTGTTTCCGGGCACATTCCGTAGCCCAGAGAAGAAGAAAACCATCAATGGGACGCGAGCTGAGAGCCCTACAATGAGGCAGCAGAAAGCAGAGGCAGCGCGGTCTCCGGATGCAAGCGCTCATCATGGCCACATCACCAGCGAGGCGAAACGAGTTATGCAGGGCACCGGGGCGGCAGTAGCAGTGGGCACAAGCGCACCGTCCACCGGTAAATCCGTTCGAGAGTCGTCGCCGCGAAAGTTCTTGCGTGACTCGCTCGGATCGTACACCCTTGAACCGCGTCGAGACGAAGAAGGAGAGGTTGGCTCATCGGCGAGTCGTGGCGTTGAGCACTCGCATAACCAAGACCGCCATCCGAGCTTGTTCATCGAACAGGTTGATCCAACGACCGGTGCCTCGAAGGTTGCGGTGGCTGACGCAGCCGCAGAGGTTGCTGCAGCGTCGGCTACCAGCTTTCTAAAAACCGGCGAGGATGCCATCGCGTTTTTCGCCAAGAACGGATCCGAAAGCGACGTCAAGTTTGTCCACCTGAATCGCGCTCATACTGGAATCGCGTTCCGGCCGTATGATTTGGTCGTTATCAATCCGGATGACATTGCGCTCGAGCACTTTACCATGTCTTCGAGTGGTCTCGTCCATATCAGTCCAGGGAATCCGTCCGAGTTCATCGCGCTCGCAGAGTGGATGCGGCAGTCGACGCTCTTCAACATCTTGACGACGCTGCGGTTCTTCAGGCACTACTTGGTGAACAAGACCTTTTCGCTGTGGCGTGACAACGTTCGCTACAAGTTGTACTGTCGTCAACGGAAGAAGCTCCAGTCTGGCCTGTTCCTTGGACGCGAAAGCTTCTGCGGGCCACTGCTCCAAGTGAAGAAGGTCGTGAGCACGGAGCTTATGAGCGTCGTGCTGCTCGATCTGAAGGCGCAAAAAACCTACGAAAGCACAGCGTTTGTTGAATACCAGGCGACGAAGCGCAGCGAAGGATCCAAACAGTTCGAAGTCTGCATCGAGAAGTTCCAAGCCATCATCCAGAAATTGTGCGTGGACGTGAAGAACCTGACCAAGGTCTCTGACCCACAGGAGGACTTCCTGTCAGACACGTACACTGGGTCCAGCTCTGGAAGCGGACAAGAGAAAATGAAGTCGATGGTTGCAATCAAGTCGGAACAGCTGGAGCGGAAGAAGCTGTTCAAGCGCGCAGCCGAGGAGGCGTCGATGATCTCGGACTTTATCCGCCTCATCGATTACGTCGGCGTGGAGAGCCTCGTGATCCTTGCGGTGCAGAGCTGCGCGGAGTTTCTCGCCGAGCTGAACAAGGTGCCACGGAAAACTGGTCTGTTCGAGACAACCATCAATTTCGGTGAAAACTGCACGATTTTCTCTCCGACAAGCGAGCAGATCCAGCATATTGTCGTCTCCATGACGGACGATATCGTCAGCACGGTGAACTCCGTGTCGCGCGTGCTCTATCTGCGTCCATTCGCGCCCTACGTTGGGAATAGTGTCGCTGACCCGCCCCACGTCGGAGCGACAATTTCCGGCAGCAGTGATTTTCTTCAGATTCGTAAGGATCTAGTCGCCAAGATCATTAGCGACTACGCGGAAGCGGCCGAGTACGTCAAGATCTTCGACAACGTGCGTCCAATCTACGAGTACGACAAGGAATGGGACTTTGACGAGTACTCTCAGCGCGCGCACACCGTCACAACGCTTAAGGCGGACATGCTCCAGATCAGCACGTGGGAAAAAGAGCTCGAGAAGATGCGTGCCGGACAGACGATCGGCATCCTGCATGTTGAGGGCCGAAAGCTCAAGCAGACGCTCATTCCAATGACCACAGCCAAGCTGGACGCTATGAAAGGGCTCGTGAAGGAGCTCGCTCGGTCGCGGTGCAAGAACCAGCTAGTAGAGTACAAGCAGCGCATCCAAGCGTTACTGCAGCGACCGCAGCACCTGAAGGAGTTCGCCGCGCATGTGGAGCGCGTTCAGGGGTTGAAAAGTAAGCAGAAGGCGCTGTCGAAGAACACCAACGTCGTGGATGAGCTCTACCGTTTGCTGAGCACGTATGGCGTCCGGATCTCCTCGGAGGACATGGTGCAACTGGATGATCTCCGCAGCGTTCAGGAGAACTACCGGGACGAGACTGAGGCAGTCGACACGTTTATTCAGAGCCGTCTTGAGGAGATGACCCAGCAATTGGATGCGAACATCCAGCGACTAGACGAGCAAGTACTTCAGCTGAATAGCCAGCTTCAGACTGGCCTGTTCATTGACGCGGATCAGTTCGAGAACCCGACGCAAGTCAAGAGTGAACTCGAGTCGGTGAAGCAGCGGCTGACGCAACTGGACGAGCTTTCCAAGCAGTACACCGAATATCAGACGCTGTTCAACCTTACGCCCTTCAAGTACTTAAACCTGCAAGCGACCCAGGAGTATTTTGGCACCGTCGAGACCTTGTGGATGTCTATCGAGAAGTGGAACACGACATACAACGCGGCGATGACGAACTCGTTTGTCGAGGTGAATGCAGAGGAACTGTCTAAAGACGTCGCAGTCGCGTTCAAGGACGCGTATGCCTTGCACAAGAAGCTCAGTAACGACGTGACCGCCGTGTTCAAGGACCGCACGGCTGACTTCAAGCTCAAGATCCCGACCATATTGGAGCTGGGCAATCCAGCAATGAAGGATCGGCACTGGGAGAAGATCTTCAAGGCACTTCGCCAACCGTGGTACCCCGGGATTGTGTTCACGCTCGAAAATCTAATCGCCTACGACGTCCTCGACATGAAGGAGCTCGTGGGTGAAGTGTCTGCAGCCGCTTCAGGTGAAGCACAGATCGAGGCGTCGCTGATGAAGATCAAGCATGGGTGGGACCAGATGCAATTCGTGTGTCTGAGTCACCGCGAGCAGAAAGATGTCTACATCCTCGGCGGTCTTGAGGACATTTTGACCTTGCTCGAAGACAACCAAGTTACGTTGCAAACTATGATGGGGTCCCGCTTCATCATGGGCGTCAAGGACGACGTAGAGCGTTGGAACAAGCGCCTGTCCATGCTGTCGGAGACGCTGGATGAGTGGATCACGTGCCAGCGGGGTTGGATGTACCTCGAGACAATCTTCTGTGCTGAAGATATCCAGAAGCAACTACCCGTCGAGGCACAGAAGTTCGCGTTGGTCGACAAGAACTGGAAAGCTGCCATGATGCGCGCAAACACCGATCCGAGTGTGATTCGGTCGGTCGAGAGTGGGCCCGAGTTACTCGATCAGTTTCGCATGTCCAACAAAATACTCGAGGAGATTCAAAAGTCTCTCGAGGACTACCTTGAGACCAAGCGCATGGCGTTTCCGCGCTTTTACTTCTTGTCAAACGACGAGTTGCTGGAGATTCTGTCCCAGACCCGCGATCCGCGCGCGGTGCAGCCACATCTTGGGAAATGCTTTGACGCAATGAAGAGCATTCGCTTCGATGACTCCGCAGCGGGAGCTAAACTGGGAATAGCGAGCAACATCGTAAACGCGATGATCAGTGGGGAGGGCGAGATCGTCGTCTTTTCGAACAACGTGATTGCCCAAGGACCGGTGGAGACATGGCTCGTGGAGGTGGAGAAAGCCATGCGGTCAAGCCTTTATGAGGACGGTGTCAAGGCGCTGACGAGCTACCCGGTGGAGGATGCGATCGATCGCAAGGACTGGCTGTTTGGCTTTTCGGCCCAAGTTATCATCCTTGTCGACCAGGTTTTCTGGACGCGCAACGTCACCGAGTCCATTTCGCAGGTCGAAAACGGAAGCGACCCGCACGCGATCGGTGGGTTCCTCCAGTTCAGCTTGAAGCAGATCGACGGCATGGTCCAGCTTGTGCGTGGACCGCTCAACAAGCTCCAGCGTATCTTGATGGGCGCCATCATCACTATCGACGTGCATGCTCGAGACGTGGTGCGGTCGCTCAAAGAGAGCAACGTGTCGTCGCTGAACGATTTCGAGTGGACCAGGCAACTGCGCTACTACTGGGAGGATGACATCAACAACTTCGTCGCGAGGCAGACGAACACGCGGTTCATCTACGGATACGAGTACTTGGGCAATTCTCCTCGACTTGTGATCACGCCGTTGACTGACATCTGCTACATGACGCTCACCGGTGCGTTACATCTGCGCCTTGGTGGTGCTCCCGCGGGACCTGCAGGAACTGGCAAGACGGAGACGACGAAAGATCTGGCCAAGGCGCTGGCGGTTCAGTGCGTCGTATTTAACTGCTCGGATGGGTTGGACTACAAAATCATGGGGCGCTTTTTCTCTGGTCTCGCACAAGCCGGAGCTTGGGCATGCTTTGACGAGTTCAACCGCATTGATATCGAGGTGTTGTCCGTGATCGCGCAGCAGGTGCTGTGCATCCAGCAAGCCATCATCGCTGATGTGGATCAGTTCGAGTTTGAGGGTAAGATGATCCGGCTCAACACCGGCTTTGGTGTGTTTATTACGATGAATCCAGGTTACGCCGGGCGTACAGAGCTCCCAGATAATCTCAAGGCGTTGTTCCGCCCTGTGGCAATGATGGTTCCTGATTACCGCCTCATTGCCGAGATCGTGCTCTTTTCGGAAGGGTTTGCAAACGCCTTGCCGCTGTCCAACAAGATGACGCAGCTGTACTCGCTGTCGAGCGAGCAGTTGTCGAAGCAAGATCACTACGACTTCGGTATGCGAGCTGTCAAGTCTGTCCTCGTCGCCGCGGGTCAGCTCAAGCGCAAAGAGCCTGATATGCACGAGGACTTGCTGCTCATTCGTGCCATGCGTGACAGCAACGTGCCCAAGTTTCTGGAGCAAGATCTGCCGCTCTTCCGCGGCATCATTGCGGATCTTTTCCCGGGCGTCGTCGTCCCGTTCGTCGACTATGGACTCTTGCAGAAAGCCATCGAGAAACAGCTAGACCTGCTGCACCTACAACAAGTGCCGTCGTTCGTGACCAAGGCCATCCAAGTGCACGAAACGCAGCTCGTTCGACATGGTATGATGCTCGTGGGTGAAGCAGGCAGTGGCAAGAGCACCAACTGCTTCGTACTAGCGCGTGCGTTGACGCAGCTGCACCAGGACGGAGTTGTCGACCGCGATGGGTTCTACAAGCAGGTGCAGCGACTCATCTTGAACCCCAAGTCGATTTCAGCCGGCCAGCTCTACGGCGAGTTTAATTTGCTGACGAATGAGTGGACCGATGGCTTAGTCCCAAAGCTCGTGCGCCAGTGCGTCCAGGAAGCCGCGGAGTCCGACCACCGCAACTGGGTGATCTTTGACGGCCCGGTTGATGCCGTCTGGATTGAGAACATGAACACGGTGTTGGACGACAACAAGACGCTCTGCCTGTCCAACAGTGAGCGCATCAAGCTGCCGCACACTCTGCACATGATGTTCGAGGTGCAAGACCTGCGCGTGGCATCACCTGCCACTGTCAGCCGATGCGGCATGGTGTATATGGAGCAAGTGCACGTGGGCTTGACATCACTAGCACGCACGTGGAAAGTGACGACGCTCGAGACTATCCTGTCATCTCCAGATATGTGCGATATGGTGCTTGCGCTGGTCGAGACTCATGTGCCTTTGGCGATCAATTTCGTGCGCGCGCATTGCAAGGAGAAGGTGCCGAGCAACAACGCCAACCTGATGCAGGCGTGCCTCAACCTGCTCGCCTCGTGTCTCGCGAATGGCGCAGCTCAAGTACGCGACAGCGTCATGGACCTCGCCGCGCTGCTGAAGATGTACTTTGTGTTCGCCGTCACGTGGTCAGTCGGTGCGAACATTGATGACGCGTCGCGTGGCAAGTTCAATGACTTCTGCATGGGACAGCTCCGCGACCTGATCGACGGTGACGGCGGCAGTAGCGGAGGTGTCAATGCTGTCACGAACGTGTACGATGTCGTGATCGACGAAACAACGGGCAAGTGGATTTCGTGGGTGGAGAAGACGCCAAAGTTTACTTTTGTGCCCGGCGCATCGTACTTCAGCATGGTCGTGCCTACACGAGATACGACACGGTTCCGATACCTCCTCGAGAAGCTGCTGCTGTCTGATCATCATGTACTCTACAGCGGCGAGACCGGTGTTGGTAAGTCGGTGATCATTCAGTCGTTCCTAGACGACATGGCCAAGACGGACTCGTGCATCTCCACAACCATGAGCTACTCGGCACAAACGAAGCCGCGCAACCTGAATGAGCAGTTCGAGCTCAAGCTCGAGAAGAAGAGGAAGAACCTGCTCGGCCCGCCGACGGGTAAGCGAATGCTGTTCTTTGTCGACGATTTGAACATGCCCGCGCTCGAAATCTACGGTGCCCAGCCGCCGAACGAGCTCCTCCGACAGGTGATTGACCAGGGGGGCTTCTACGACACGTCGAAGATGTTTTTTAAGAACGTCAAGGACGTCGTGTTTGCTGCTGCGTGCGCCCCGCCCGGAGGTGGACGAAGCGAAGTGACCCCGCGACTGCTACGCCACTTCCACATGGTGTGGATTCCAAACCTGTCTGGTGACGTGATGAAGCGCATTTTTTCATCCATCCTGAGCGGATTCCTCGCGGCGGAGGTGCCGTCGATGGCACAAGTGGCGACTCCGATCGTGAATGCTTCCGTCGCGCTGTATCAAAAGGTTGAGATCGAGATGCTGCCGACGCCGTCCAAGTCGCACTACACGTTCAATCTCCGTGACTTGTCGAAGGTGTTCCAGGGCGTGCTCATGATCAAGAAGGAGGACGTTCCCAACGAAGATGGACTGCTCAAGCTGTGGCTGCATGAAGAAGCACGCGTGTTCCGGGATCGCCTCGTCGATGCGGACGACCGCACTTGGTTCAATCGTGCGTGCTCAGAGCTGCTGATGGACCACGTCAAGGTGTCTTGGACGCCCGACCGGTTCGAGAATATACTGTACGGCGACTACTTAACGCGCGAGAACAAGTCCTACCGTCCAGTCAAAGACCTGGTGCAGCTCAACTCTCTGCTCATGGAGTATTTGGAGGAGTACAACATCACCTTCCCGAGTCAAATGCACCTCGTGTTCTTCAACGACGCCATGCATCACATCTCGCGCATTTGCCGCGTCTTGAGTCAGCCGCGCGGTAACGCACTGCTCGTCGGTGTTGGCGGCTCTGGCCGTCAGAGTCTGACACGGCTGGCGGCGTTCATGGCTGACTACCGGTGCTTCTCGATCGAAATCACGCGAGGGTATGGTGCTAACGAGTTCCACGAAGACCTCAAGAAGATCCTGATGGCGGCTGGCGCCGAGAACAAACCGGTTGTGTTCCTCTTCTCGGACGCTCAGATCGTGCAAGAATCCTTCTTGGAGGACATCAACAACGTCCTGAATACTGGCGAAGTCCCAAACCTGTTTGCCGCGGATGAGACTGAGAAGATTGTGGGTATGGTGCGACCTTTTGCACAGCAAGTCGGGAAGGTCACACGCGAGGACATTCTTCAGTACTACGTGACTCTCGTGCGTGAGAATCTGCACGTGGTGCTCGCCTTCTCACCCATCGGTGCAGGGTTCCGGAACCGCTGCCGCATGTTCCCATCCCTGGTCAACTGTTGCACGATCGACTGGTTCAATGCCTGGCCCGAGGACGCCCTCAACTCCGTCGCGAAGCGGTTCTTTGCCGCGAACGCTGAGGAACTGGGCATCCAGGAAAACGTCGACACTCTTTGTACGATGGCCGTGACGATTCATCGAAGCGTCGAGGACGCGACGGCGCGCTTTTACGAGCAGCTGAAGCGGCGTAACTACACGACGCCGACGAGTTATCTCGAGCTGATCAAGCTGTATGTGGACATGTTGCGCAACCACCGCCACCTCGTACGCGTGAAGGAGGCGCGGTACCGCGGTGGTCTCAAGAAACTTACCGAGACGGAGGAAATTGTCGGGAACCTCAAGAAATCTTTGACAGACTTGCAGCCGGTGCTGATCAAGGCACAAGAGGACACGACGCTCCTGCTTGAGCAGGTGGCAAAAGATCAGGCTGAGGCCGACAAGCAGCAGCAGATCATCCAGGCGGACGTGGAGGCGGCCAACAAGATCGCTGAGGAAGTCAAGGTCATCAAGGACGACTGCCAGAAAGACCTAGATGAGGCGATGCCCGCGTACTACGCAGCTATCAAGGCATTGTCCCAGCTCAAGAAGGACGATATCACCGTCCTCAAGACGTTCACGAACCCGCCACGGCTCGTGGGAGTAACGATGAACGCCGTGTGCCTGCTCTTTGGCGCGAAACAGGAGTGGAACGAAGCCAAGAAGCTGCTGAACGATATGAAGTTTCTTGACAAGCTCAAGGAGTACGACAAGGACAACATCCCCGCCAAAACGATCAAGCAGCTACAAAAGTTTATGCAGGACGACGAGTTCACTCCGGAGACGCTGAGCACCATCTCGACCGCCGCGACATCACTCTGTATGTGGGTGCGTGCCATGTACACGTACGACACTGTTGCCAAAAACATTGGACCGAAGAAGGAGAACCTCAAAGCGGCCGAGCAGCGACTCGAAGAGGAGCAGAGGCAACTTGATATCAAGCAGGCGGGACTTCGCGAGGTTTTGAAGAAGGTTGCTGATCTGAAGCGCACCCTTGACGAGGCACAGCAGAAGAAAATCGACCTGGAAAAGCAGACGCAGAAGACCCAGGCGCAACTGCTCCGTGCAGAGAAGCTCATCGACTCGCTTGGAGAGGAGCAGGGCCGCTGGAAGGAGTGCGCAGATGCTCTTGCGGTGGACATGGTGAACCTCGTGGGCGACATGATCCTATCAGCGGGCTGTATCGCTTACCTCGGTCCATTCACCGCGGAGTTTCGCCATGAACTGCAACAGCAGTGGATATCCTTTTGCAAGGACAGCGGGCTTCCGGTCGACGGCAACTTCTCGTTTCAACGCGTTCTCGCAGACCCGGTCGTGGTTCGTGAATGGAATATCATGGGCCTTCCCGCCGACACTTTCTCAATCGAGAACGGTCTGTTCACGACGATGGGTCGCCGCTGGCCACTGATGATCGACCCGCAGAGCCAAGCCAACAAGTGGATCAAGAACATGTACAAAGCGGCGGGCTCGCTCCAGATCATCAAGCTCTCGCAGAAAGACTTCCTACGCACGCTCGAGAACGCGATTCGATATGGGGCGCCTGTGCTGCTCGAGAACGTCGAGGAAGACTTGGACCCGTCGCTCGAGCCTGTGCTACTGAAACAAATATTCAAGCGTGGTGGCCAATACCTACTCCACCTGGGCGACAGCGACGTGCCCTACAGCGACAGCTTTCGGTTTTACATCACGACGAAGCTGGCGAACCCGCACTACATGCCCGAGATCTGCATCAAAGTGACAGTGATCAACTTCACGGTCACACTAACTGGCTTGGAGGACCAGCTGCTTGTTGACGTTGTGCGGAGCGAACGGCCCGACCTCGAGCAGAAGAAGAACGAACTGACTGTCAACATCGCCGCCGACAAGAAACAGCTCAAGGAGATTGAGGACAAGATCTTGTACATGCTTGAGAACTCGCAAGGCAACATCCTGGATGACGAGGAACTGATTGACACGTTGGCGCACAGTAAGGTGACCTCGTCGGCAATCAAGACGCGCATGGCGGAGGCGGAGACAACGTCCACAGAGATTGACCGCACACGCGAGGGGTACCGATGCGTCGCCGTGCGCGGCTCGATCATCTACTTTGCGATCGCGAGCTTAGCACTTGTCGACCCCATGTACCAGTATTCGCTGCAGTTTTACCAGAAGCTATTCGTCATGCGTCTCGAGAACTCGACCAAGTCGGAAGTGCTGGACGAGCGTCTACAGATCTTAATGAACGACATCACGCTGTCCATGTTCGTGAATGTGTGTCGCGGACTCTTCGAGAAGGACAAGATCGTGTACGCGTTCATGATCGCAGTCAACATATTACTGCAGCGCGGCACCATTGCTCCAACGGAGTGGGCGTTCTTTCTCGTCGGAGACAAGCGCAGTGCGGCAGCTCAGAACGCGCTAGCCACGTCCTGTGGGCTCGTTCGCCCGCTGTGGTTCTCAGATCGCGTCTGGAAAACCCTTCTTGGTATGCGCGAGGTGTCCCCCGTGTTTGCTACGCTCGCTGAGCACGTGGTGGCAAACCCTGAGCCGTGGAAGCGAGCGATGGTGCTTTCGGACCTGCCGCACGCCGAGCCACTGCCCGGTCCGTGGGAAACGACCCTGACCAACTTCCAGCGACTGCTGGTACTCCGGATCTTCCGCGAGGAGATGCTCGTCTTTGGTACTCGAGAATTCGTGGGCCGTGAACTTGGCACGGTGTTCACCGAGTCGCCTCCGTTCGATCTCGCAGGGTGCTACCGCGACTCCAAGCCAGAGACGCCTCTCATCTTTGTGCTGTCACCAGGAGCAGACATCAACGACTACTTGCTGGAGCTTGCCAAACAAGAGGGCAAGGAAGGCTCTGGTCTCAAGATTATCTCTCTGGGTCAGGGCCAAGGTCCGATCGCTGAAGCGCTCATGAAGCAGGCGAAGGAGACGGGCGACTGGGTGTGCTTACAGAACTGCCACCTGGCAGTCTCCTGGCTCGGCAGATTGGAACACATCTTGGAGCAAGCACAGACAGAGGAGACGCATCCCGAGTTCCGGTTGTGGCTGACGAGTATGCCAAGCCCACGCTTCCCGGTGCCCATTCTGCAGAATGGTATCAAGATCACCAACGAACCACCGAAGGGCATCAAGGCAAACCTGGGCCGCACGTTCCTCGACATGAAGGAGGCAGACTACGAAGGATGTACCAAACCGCGCGAGTACAAGAAGCTCCTGTTCGCGCTCGCGTTCTACAACGCGGTGTGCCTCGAGCGACGCAAGTTCGGCGCCGTCGGGTGGAACATCCCGTACGAATGGATGAATAGCGACCTCAAGACGGGTATGCAGCAGGTGCGGTTGTATCTCGAGGAGCAGGACACGGTGCCGTACGTGACGCTGAACGTCATGGTCGCCGACATTTCGTACGGTGGACGCATCACGGATCGCTGGGACAAGCGCACCAACTCGAGCATCATGCGGAAGCTGTTCTGTGCTGCCATAATGGACGACGACTACCGCTTCACGTCCTCCAACGTGTACTACGCGCCTCCAGAGGGGTCGCTTGTTGCTGTCCGTGACTATGTTGGTACCCTACCGACTGTGGATGCTCCCGACATCTTCGGGCTCCATGCGAACGCCGACATTACCTTCCAACAGAAGGAGACCGGACAACTGCTCGGCACGATTCTGCGCATGCTGGGCGGTGGCGGCGGCGGTGACAGCGGCGGAGGGTCGGCTGCGCAGAGCAACGATGCGATCGTGATGGACATGGTTGTCTCCATCCAGGAACGAATGCCGAACTTGTTCGCAGAGAGCCAAGCGCACGCGTCGACGTTCAAGGAAGCGGCGGGCGGCAGCCGCAACTCGCTCGGCGTGTTCCTGTCACAAGAGATGATCCGCTTCAACGTGCTCATCGCAGCCATGAAGTCGACGCTCGAGTCGCTGAAGCGCGCGATCAAAGGACTGGTGGTCATGTCGAGGCCGCTCGAAAAGATGTACAACGGGTTCCTCATCCAGCAGATCCCGCGCGAGTGGGAAGACGCGGGCTACCCGTGCCTCAAGCCGCTCGCGTCGTGGATCGAGGATTTCTTCGCCCGCATCGCATTCACGCACGAGTGGCTCGTGAACGGACCTCCGCTCTCGTTCTGGCTGTCAGGCTTCTTCTTCCCGCAGGGCTTCATGACCGCCGTCAAGCAGGCGTACTCGCGCGAGAAGCAGATCGCCATCGACGCGCTCGTCGTGTCGTGTGAGATCACGTCTCGCGACAAGGAGGCGTACCGCGCGCCGCCCGCTTTCGGCGTGTACATCTACGGGCTGTTCATGGAGGGCGCGCGGTACGATCGGAACGCCATGATGATGGCCGAGTCGATCCCCGGCGAGCTGTTCGACCGGATGCCCGTGATCTGGCTCAAGCCCATGAAACGTGATGAGTACAAGCCCACGGACGTGTACGAATGCCCGCTGTACAAGACGTCCATCCGCGCCGGCACGCTGTCCACCACGGGCCACTCGACCAACTTCGTCGTGGCGCTCGACGTGCCCACGGACAAGAGCCCGGACCACTGGATCCGCCGCGGGTGCGCCATGCTCTGCATGCTGGACACGTGAGCGGCATGACCCCGACCTCCACACACACAGCAGCCAAGCTACAAGGCGCATGAAGACTCCACACGACCCATGTAGAGCAGGAGAGGACTCTAGACCTTTTCACCTGTAGGGTTCAACGTGATCTAGTCACTCAATCGAGCGATAGTGATAGTGACATAAATCCATGTGGTGCACACTTTGTCTTTTGACGAATTTCGCGACGTCGGATGATCTGAACGTGGTGTCGTTAGGGGGAGGAGCGGCGCAGTCATCACCGCAGACCGACTCCTGGGTGTCTGAATTGAGGAGCGGAGACCGTCCTCTGCCTTCCAAACGGCACCGGGTTGAAAGGTCTGCAGCAAAGGAACCGAAGGGAACGAAGGAGGTGGTGAGCAAGGACGGAAGGAGGAGGATGCGAAGAGTGAAGTGAGGCGTAACGCTGGTGAACTCGTCGATCGTAACGTCATCGGGCGTCAAGTCTGATGGAAAAGGCAGAGGAGAAGGCCCGGTAAAAGAGAGGACATGCAGACGGGAGACCCGCCGCGGTCGTCGCATTCTTTTGCTCTTACGTTCGACACACCCTTGTCGCTCGGTGATGTGTCCATTTCGCTCCTCAAGGACTTGAGTGGGTGGGTCGGCGCCACTGTGTGTGTGCCACTCTTCGCACCTAGAAGGCGCGCAGTCATACGGTGACACAGTGAAATGGCAGCGCACGAACGAGACCGCGGACCACGCATCCGAAAGCAGCATAGGTGGACCGCGAGCGTCGTTCATTCAACTCCACTTCCTACTCTCACTGTGTCACGATGCACTGTAGCGCAGCACACACGAATTTTGTATCCGAGCGCACTCTGGATGGCGCGAACTGGCGCTTCAGCGCACCGTTCAGCTGCTGCAGTAGAATATTTGCATAATATCAAATTAGAACTTTATCAATTTATAAAATCACTTTTTTAAATTATATGAATATATGTGGAAAGAAGTACAATTAGCAGAGACAATATAAAATAGTAGAGTGTATCAGAAACAGATCAGACGAAGAATTCGATCGCATGGTCTGCTCATCGCTCCATGTGGCGCGAATGCTGTCTTCCTCCTTCCTCCCTTCCCTCCTCTCTTCTGCCGTGACCAGTCACTCCTTTTCTCCTCTCCACCTGCTTGCCGCTCTGAGGTGGAGTTCTTCCTGTACGTGCACAGCACTCATGGACGTATTACTGTATGTATGTGCAGCACCAAACAGCAAACCGATCACGACGACAGCATGGAGTGCAGTGATCAAGTGGTGCATGACTTTAGTCGCCCTTGACCGCGGCACCGCCCGCGGCTGAGCTGATAGATTTACTAAGCAGTCATGTATGTGGGTCCCCCATGCCGCCTTTGTTACAAGCGAAGTGCAGCGATACTGTCTGCCGTGCACAGTTCAACGGCGAGTCCATTTGATCGGCACGCCATGCCACGCGCGACTTTACTACGGAGGTCGCTGCGAATGCGCAAGCCGCTCCGCTGCAGACGCTGTCTGCTGTTCACCGAGGGTCACTGGACCACCCACGAGGTCTCTCTCTCCTTCTCCCTTCCTCTCTATGAGCTCCAGCAACGACCGCACGACCCACGTGGGTGGCCAGCGTCAACGAAAGCGGGCCCAACACGCGCGATTGCTGCCACCGAACCCCCCTCTCCCTTCTTTGCGCTCCGAGTCCCCGTCTCCTGCTCGTCGTACGATTCTGAGCGAAAGTATCACCTGCCCAGATGGCTGGCGTTGTCCCCCGTCCCTCACTCCCTCGTTCGCCACCTCTGGCCCAATGTATGCACCTGATAGATGAGACCGTCGCGTGCGAGAGAGGGCGAGTCAGCAGGTCACCATCCTCTCTGATCAAGCAGCGAGCCTCGAGCCGTCATCCGCCGCCAACTGGACGAGCGAGCGAGAGAGAGCGGCGGCAGGTGATGCCTTCGCGCCAGCTGGGCAGTGGCGACTGCCAGCAGCATGTGTTGAGTGTCCGAGAGACTGTTGACGGGCTCCTCTTCTCGTCGCAATGTGGCACGCAGACGGACCTCTGCGCCCGTGACTGCACCACGGTGGTGACCACTCCACTCCACTCCACCCCACCCCACCCCACCCGTCGTTTGCCGCCCCGCGCTCTCTTCTCCTCGCGCGTTGCTCTGGCCCTCTTCATTTGCCAATCTCCCGCCCGCCTGCAGGAGACACCCGCAGGGATGAAGGACCACGAGTACGCCATGACGCTGGACGCGGACGTGAGCATCCTGGGCAACGCGCTGACCCATGGCGAGGATGACACCCCGCGCGAGTACCGCAAGCTACGCCACGTGTACGACGACGCGATCGAGGGCGGCGCCCTGCGCGACGGTGGCGCGCCTACCCTCTTCTCGCGTGACTACATCGGCCTGGTGGCGCAGTATGCGGCCGTCGGACTCATCGACGGTCTGCTGCCCAACGTCGTGTACCCGTTCCTGCAGAACTACCTCAACATCTCAGGCGCGCAGACCACCACGGCGGCCGTGCTGGTGCAGCTGCCGTGGTCCTTCAAGACCTTCTACGGCATCCTGTCTGACTGCTTCCCCATCCGCGGCTACCGCCGGCGGCCGTACATGCTCATCGGGTGGACCATCGCGCTTGCCATGCTCATCTACATGGCCTGCACGCCCGCGGGTGACCCGTACTTCACGGAATCGGAGTACCGCGACGTCAAGCCGGAGAACTACACGGCCGAGATCATCGACACCATCAACTACTCCGCCGCCGACCAGGGCAGCAAGTATATCATCCCCATGATGCTGTGCGCGTTCGGCTACCTGATGGCCGACGTGTGCGCCGACGGCTTCGTGGTGGAGCTGGCTCAGCGTGAGCCCGCCAACGTGCGTGGCCACACGCAGACGGTCATCTACACGACGCGCTGGACGTTCACCATCCTGGCGCAGGTGCTAATCGCGGTCGGCTTCAACGGCAAGGACTACGGCGGCAACTTCTCCTTCTCGCTGTCGTTCCCCGTGCTCATGCTGATCGTGGCCATCGTGATCGCGCCCATCCTGCCGATCACGTGGTTCTTCCTGCGCGAGGACCGCTGCGAGCGCATCGACTTCCGCGTGTACATCTCGACGCTGTGGGAGATCATGCAGACGCGCGCCGTGTTCCAGTACATCGCGTTTACGTTCTTCCAGGGCATCTTCTCGTCCTTCACGTACACGTCCAAGAACCCGATCCAGACGTACTGGATCGGCACCACGCCGCTGAACGAGAAGATCGCGGGCGCGCTCACGTACTCCGTCTTCTCGGCTGCCATTTGGTTCGCCGGCAAGTACGGCCTGCAGTGGGACTGGCGTCGCACGTACATGATGACCACGATCTCCTACGTGTTGCTGGACGCGACGGTCAAGACGCTCACCATCTGGGACTTCTACCGCGCCGAGTGGTTCTGGCTCGGCATGCCCGTGCTCGAGCAGATCCCGCAGGGCATCATCTTCATCGTCGGGTCCTTTATTATCGTCGAGCTCTCGGCCGAGGGCCACGAGGGTGCCATGTACGGCATGCTGACCACCGTGTACAACCTCGGCGCGCCCTTCGCCACGGCGCTCACGCGCAACGTCGACTCGTCCTTCGACCTGAACACGGAGCGCATCCAGAACGACTCGAACAGCGTGCGCGCCGACATCTTCTGGACGGTCGTTATCATGTACTGCATCAACCTGTTCTCGCTCGTGTTCCTCGTCTTGCTGCCGCGCCAGAAGGAGGAGACGCAGCTCATGAAGCGCCTTGGGGCCTCCTCGTGGCTCATGGGCGCCCTCACCGTCGGCTACCTGACCTTCGCTCTCATCTGGGCCGTGCTCACCAACATCCTCAGCATCTTCCCCAGCACTTCCTGCCTCACCATCGCCGGTGGCGACGGCTGCTAAGCTCGGCGTCTGTCCGAACTGCTGCCTGCATCTAGCAGACTGGTACATGCTTCGTTCAATGCGTTCCCAAGTTTTTAAGCTTATTCAAAAGTACGGATGTCTATGCACTCCTTCCTTGCTTCCTTTCTTGCTTCCACTCGTCGTGGTGCTTCATGCAGTGCATGTGGTGGTGCTGTCGCTAGCTCCTACTCACTGGAAGAGGGACCAGTCGAGCACGGCGAAGGACGTGAAGGCCTGCATAAATATGGCCGCGCCCACCTCGGAGCTGTTCTCGAACTGGAACGCGCCGCTGCTGCTGCTCGCCGGGTTGATGTGCATCGGCACCGACACCGAGATCACCACGTCTGTCGTCACGCCCGGCAGTCTGTCCAACGCGTCACACCACCAACCACAAGCAGCAAGCGATCAGGAACATGGGTATCACACAATCCCAGCCCAGTCACACGACCCGTACCGAACGTTGCCCAGGTACACACGCACGACGTTCTTGGCGTCGTCGCCCTCCTTGAACTTGGCCACGCGCTGGTCGCCCACGATGACGCTGGCGGCGTGCGGCGCGTCGATCTTGGGTGCCTTCTGGCCGTCCACAGCCGGCTCCACCAACAACACCGACACGTCCGCGGGCCCGCAGCCGTTCGAGTGCGCAATCTCATCGAAGAAGTGGCGTGCGCTGTTGGTGTCCGCGATCTGCTCCTCGTACTGCAGTAGCTCCACGATCACACACGCGTCCGTCGCGGCGTTGGCGAACACCTCCTGGTTGTCGGGCACCTGCCGGAATGTACTGCACGGCGCGGACCATAACTAGAGTTAGACAAGACGTCCAGGGTTCGGGCAGGTGTCGATAGACAGAGGAGACGCACGCACCTGACGTCGACAAAGCCGTCGGGGATCTCGCAGGACAGCGCGCCGCCGAAGAGCGGGCGAACGGAGCTCATTGTCTCGGACTCGTTGGGTTGATTCCGCCTCTCAATCGCCTCTCAAAATGAAGAAATGTGACACATTCGACTGGGATCACGTTCCGTAAATAAGCCGTACTTTCGACAGGGTTCCAGAAAATCCGTAATCAACTCCTTCAAATGCACACAAATCCGTAATTATCAAGGCAACATTTGCACATGGATCAAATCTTTGACTCATAATGACCGTAAATAGCATTTAGAATGCTCAAATATCCATATCTACGTAAATAGAAACGGCGCCTGGATCGCTCGCGCCCGGTATCTTGTTGGCGCTCAAACGACCAGCCAAGAGACTCAAAGCGACACTTAAAGCCACCGCCACCACCAAGCGCTTCCCGCCGCCATTTCCTTCCTTTTCAAGTCACTCAGAGCATCCAGGGACTATGAAGGTGCGTTGACTGTCTCCGCGCCATCGCGCTGGTGCTGTTTCGCCCAAGAAGCGGCTGAATCGGAGTAGTCTACGGCGCTAACGAGCCGTTTTGATGGTTACTTTAGATTGAAGAGGTGCAGTCGACGACCAAGACGCAGCGCATCGCGTCGCACACGCACATCAAGGGCCTGGGGCTGGACGCTGAGGGCATCGCGCTGCCCATCGGCTCGGGCCTGGTGGGCCAGGAGAAGGCGCGCGAGGCGGCGGGCATCGTAGTGGAGCTCATCAAGTCCAAGAAGATGGCAGGCCGCGCGCTGCTGCTGGCGGGCGCGCCGGGCACGGGCAAGACGGCGCTGGCGCTCGGCATCTCGCAGGAGCTCGGACCCAAGGTGCCCTTCTGCCCCATGGTCGGCTCGGAGGTGTACTCGTCCGAGGTCAAGAAGACGGAGATCCTGATGGAAAACTTCCGCCGCGCCATCGGCCTGCGCATCAAGGAAAACAAGGAAGTGTACGAGGGCGAGGTGACGGAGATGACGCCCGAGGAGACGGAGAACCCGCTGGGCGGATACGGCAAGACCATCTCGCACGTGATCGTCGGGCTCAAGACCACCAAGGGCTCCAAGCAGCTGCGCCTCGACCCGAGCATCTACGAGTCGCTGCAGAAGGAGAAAGTGTCGGTGGGCGACGTCATCTACATCGAGGCCAACAACGGATCCGTCAAGCGCGTGGGTCGCTCGGACGCGTACGCGACCGAGTACGACCTCGAGGCAGAGGAGTACGTGCCCGTGCCCAAGGGCGACGTGCACAAGAAGAAGGAGCTGATCCAGGACGTGACGCTGCACGACCTGGACATCGCCAACGCGCGACCGCAGGGCGGGCAGGACATCATGTCGATGATGGGCCAGATGATGAAGCCCAAGAAGACGGAGATCACGGAGAAGCTGCGCACCGAGATCAACAAGGTCGTCAACCGGTACATTGACCAGGGCGTCGCCGAGCTTGTGCCCGGCGTGCTCTTCGTTGACGAGGTGCACATGCTCGACATTGAGTGCTTCACGTACTTAAACCGCGCGCTCGAGTCGACGCTTGCACCCATTGTCATCTTCGCGACGAACCGCGGCGTGTGCACGATCCGCGGCACGGACATCTCGTCGCCGCACGGCGTGCCGCTCGACTTGCTTGACCGCATGCTCATCGTCCGGACGATGCCGTACTCGGTCGAGGAGATGGTGCAGATCCTCAAGATCCGCGCCGAGGCCGAAGGCATCACGCTCAAGGACGACGCGACCCACCGGCTGGGCGAGATCGGCTCGCAGACGTCGCTGCGCTACAGCGTTCAGCTGCTCACGCCGTCGCGCATCCTGGCCGAGACGCAGGGCCGCAAAGAGGTCGAAGTGGACGACGTGGAGGAGATCAACGAGCTCTTCAGCGACGCCAAGCGCTCAGCCCACGCGCTCGCGCAGAGCGAGGGCTACCTCATGTGATCCGGATCAACAGTGAGATGGTCTCGCCCAGTGTGGGAGCTTCGCTCGCGGTGCGGTGATCATGCGCAGCCACGCGAACAGCTTTTTGAATGCCACTATATAAAGCATGCCTCTTGTTTCACCTCTCGTCAGCGCTTTTGGGTCGTGCCGCTTGGATAGAGAGACTGGTAATTGATCGCTCGATTAGGAAGGCGGCCGTGAAAGGTCACAGGACGCGACTGCAGCTCTCGCGAGAGCATCAAGTGCGACAAGGTACACTCAAGCCTGCGTCTTAGCTCTATCAGCTTTTATGGAGACGCTTCGAGCTGCGCCTGAGGCCGTGACGGAGACGGCTATCTTCTCCGCACTCTCTCCACAGCACCACGCTCCGTACCGCCGGCCAGACGCGCCAAGACCTCGATCTTCTTCCTCGACGTCGGCTGCTGGCGGTGTGATCTTTCCTCGGGTAGGCCCAGCACGCTTGGTGTCGCCTGGACCAAGTGGCGATGCGCTCTTTCTGTCAGGATCAGAGGTCATGCTGCCGCCGAAGACGCCGAGGTCGCTCCTGACCAGCGTCCCGATAACAGCCAACGAGTGCACCATCGTGTGGCGCTTCTTGTGTGACTGGGTCACCGCGCAGGTCTGCTCTTTCACAGTCGATGCATGCAGAAGCACATCACTCACCTCGTTTGAATTCCTTCACATTGGATGAGTTAGCTCGCAATGGAAGCCCCGGCCACGATCCCAGGCTTCGGCACCATCACACTCAAGACACAACCAGCTCAGCGGCGAGTCGTCGTCTTCGGTAAGCTAGAATAGTTGGCAAGAGCCTGTGTTACTGTCCCGACTAACTTCTCATGCGCTTGCAGACCCAGAGCGCGCGTTCCTGAATAACTTTGCGCTCCAGACGACGAATGCAAGCTGCCATCTCACTCATTCCCAACAGATCAGCGCTGTACCGAGCGAAAAAAACGCTTACCAACCTCCTGTGCTTAGAAAGCGGAATCTAGCGAGCTCGTTGCCCTCGCAACAGCAAGGAGCCTTCAGCTACATGGAGATGGCGGCGTGTTGTACCTCAACGGCTCCGATTGATGCCGCGAAGGCGCAGGAATGGCTTCAATCGGTGATCCAGAAGATCGGAGAAGCCATGAACCAGTGTAAACAGGTGCAGCAGCTTGTTGGGTGTCGTCGATGTCGCGCTACGTTGCTTACTGAATGTGATTGCTTCGCTTTCACGATGGACATCATCGGAAAGATAGGTTGAGCTCAATCTCCGAGTTGGAATTTTGACTTGCATCGACGCGACCATCGAGTCTCAGCTTGCCTCGCAACACTCGGTACGTTGCTCTCCCATTAACCTATACTATTCATTAACTAGCGCTGATAACCATCCCCAACGCACCCATACGTATTGACATCTTAGCAGATCATTGCGGCTAAACCCTCACGCAGTGGAGAAGTACGACAGGTCGAAAACGTGAGAGCTCAGCCACCACCGCAGCAGGGCCTTCGTCCGACACAGCAACAGTCAGTGCCGACACCAGAACAGTATCCAGGAAGGGGTCTAAGGTCATCATTTCTCACGAGCGGCGATTTTTCGCCTGCGATCCAACTGCACCCGGTCATCGCGAGCGCCAGCTTGGAGTGTTCCCAGCGCCCACCGCATCGGCCACCGTCATATGGGGGGCGTAGCAACAACACTAGTTCTCCCCGCTCACAACAACTCCTTCCTCGACAAATTCATTCTCCGAGAGAGCGCGGAGTGGATGGACTCTTGGAAGCTGCGACGTCCTCGCGTGTTAATACTGACGACGTCACCGTCGAGCAAAATCCCGATCAAGGTGAGCAAACCGCCGGTGCATCTTCGCTGTTCGACTCACTCAGCCGCACGCTCTGCGTGGAACCGGACCAGAACCTGTGCATCCTCGTGCCGTCGAACCGCATCGGCGCCAATTTTTCCGAAGCTGCGAAGCGATTAGTCGCAGTCAATTTCTCAGGCGACAATAGAGCAGACAGCTCAAAGCTTGGGGTCACGTTTATTGTCTTCGACAAGTTGCGGTCGGCGGCACTAAACGACAACAGCGCAGACACCGCGAAGTCCGCTGTGAGTTCGGAAACCCGCTACTTCGAGTGCTTGCGCTCCGAAGTTCTTATCGACCCGCGGTACCTCGCACCGCTGTCCTCTGCAATCGCGCGCCGTGTCGTAGCGGCGGCTGTCAAGTACCTGCCCTCTACGCGGCGGTCTACGCGGCTTGTGACGATTCTGGACGGCGAACAACGTCAGATGACTGAAAACTACTACGCCAGCGTCAGGAAAGCCATTCTTGACTACTTACTTCTGCGGCGAGAGACCCGAGTACGGCTTGGGATCATGCAGGGCGTGCCACCGCATATAACGCTCCCGTCTCGATGGAAATGGGGCGATAGCGCTGGAGCGAACGGCTGCATCCCAGACTTAAAGCTCTTGACCGCCGGATACAGAGGTGACAAGCAGCCGGTTGGAAGTAGTCGACCAAACAAACAGCCAAGCAGCCGTTCTTGGGATTCCGAATGTGTCGCCCGTCGTCGTGAGCAGCTCAAAGCCGGTCAAGCTGCCCGGAAACTGCGTCGGAAGAAACTCGAAGCGAAACTTGCAGCCAACCTCCTGCTCACAGACCCTCGCGTGCAGTGGCTGCAAGCCTTGTGGTTTGATATGGAGGCATCGCTGTTGCTCGTGAATTTGCCGGATACAGAAGAGCTGAATGCGACAGATACGCCGCTCGGCATCGCTGAGTTTGTTCGAGATCAGCTCGATCATGCCACGCGAATGAAGGCGCAGCTACAGTCGTGCTGGCACGACAAGGCGCGCGCTATCATCATCAACTCCCCGGGTGATCGTGAGCTTGACGCTCCGCGTAAGCTCCATTTGATGAACACGGTCGCGACGCTCATGTCGATCCAGCTTCGTTCTCTAGTCGAGAAGTCAATTGCGAGGTACCTCGCGTTCTTTGAGAGGTTCGCCGTGGAGAATAGCGTGAAGACTGCGCCGGCACATGGGTTTGGCCTGCTCGCTTCACTAATACTTCAGACCCAATCAGCTCAGAGCGATGCCAGTTCGCCCGCCCAAGATGTGACTATCAACTTTCGAGACCCCCTTCACAAAGTTCCTAGTTGTCTATTGAGTGTTCTTCACAACTTGCTCAAGCTCTTTCAAGACGTACCGCGCATCGAAGCTCAATGGGTAGAGAACACGCTCCCCGTAAAGCATGAGGCATTACTGCTGTGGAGCGTGGTCTCACGGGAAGAAGAGATCGTGGCTGCCACAATCCACATCCGCAAGGTCGTGGAGCAGAATTTGGGCGGGTTACGCGATCTACAGGCGCTCTACCAGTCATTCGCTCTTCAATTCCAGCAAATCGCTGGGTCCCGCGCAGTGAGTAATGCATCGCAGCCCAACCGATCGATGTATGATACTACCAGCCAACTTGAGGCGTTACGAGACGCCATCAAGCACGCGCAGACAACCGCCAGGAGCCTTCAGGCACAGGTTACGAATTTGAACCACCTGAACCTGTTCGCTGTGGACTGCAGGGATGTGAACGTTGCCCTGACTTTGCGGTATAGCGTGTGGGTAAGCGAGTCGCTTGCGGCTTTCCAGCAACGAACGAGTGAGAAGATTGCCCAACTATCGCGTGTGTACAAGGACATTGCCACTCGTTTGGCAAGACGGCCAGCCAATCTTGATGAGTTGCTGGAGGCCGAGGCGTTTGTGACGTCACTGAAGAAGCGACGGCTCGTGGAGCTTCAAGGCGAGACCGAGACAATCAAAGAATACGTGCGCTTTCTTCTCTTCGACCGGGAAATTATACACATCGCAGTCGGTGACGCTGAAGGCGTTGATCAACAGACGGAGAACAATGGTGGAGACTCACCGACTGACATTGAGAAGAGCAGTACTGCTCGTAGTAGCGGGTTCTCCGTGTCGGAAGACCTGTTAGCGCGTGCGGCCAAAACGTTTCAGTGGCATCCACAGATAATGGAAATGGTCCGCGAGACTGACGCCACGCTGATGGGTGAACGCGCTCGCATCGAAGCGAGTTTTGTGTCCAGGCGGACGCTTCTTCTCGCCGAGATCGACGAGTTTGAAGACGAAGTAAAAGCCCTTGCGAAGAAAGGCGATTTTCGTCACGCGGCAACAAATGTCATGCAGCTAGGAAAGATGAAGGAGGCGCTTGCGACTTTCCGGAAAACGGCCGAGGCCATTGCGATCGACGAGGGTAGACTCCAGTTGGCGATGACCGACTTCGGCAAGCTGGATGACGTCGCCGAAGCGATGGAGCCGTACGAACAACTCTGGTGGACTGCGCGCGAATTCCGTGAGATGAGCTCCCGCTGGCTACGCGGCAACGTGTTTGAGCTGCCTGGGGCTGAGGGACTGACGGCGCTTATGCAGATGCTCGGCGTCGTCACCAATGTGAGCAAGCGCTTGCAGATGAGCGCGGCGGGCGCGGCCTTGATTGCTGAAATGCTGAGGAAGCAAATGACGGAGTTCCGCGAGAACATTCGGCTGGTGCTCGCGTTATCCAACGCAGCTATGAAGGATCGGCACATGAGCGAAGTGGCGGCGCTGCTAGGTGTCCCTGAAATCGAAACACGCGAGCTAGTGACCTTACTCAAGCTCCTCGAGAACGGCGCTTACGAGCGAATACCCAGGGTCGTCGAGATCAGCGAGAGCGCTTCGCAACAGCTTGCTGCCGAGCTTGCGCTTGCCGAGATTGCAGCCGAGTGGACCGCCGTGCGCATCGAGTTCAAGCCCAACACTAATTGCGATCAAAATACCCCTGTCGAGACTGGAGACGCCATCGGCCCTACCTCAGCACTAGCTGGCCCTTCACGACAGGTGAACGACATTCGTATGCTCATTCTGGACAAACTTGCGATAGAAGGCGTTGTTTCACTCGCAGAGGATCACACGATGCGTCTTCAGACGCTCTCGTGTATGCCCTGTGCCGTGCCATTTGCAGACCAGATCGCGTCGTGGTTGACGTTCAGTGAGCGAGTTCGGTCGGCGGTAGACGTGATGGTCACGAACGAGCGTGCATGGCGCTACTTATCGCCGATATTCGCCTCAGGCCTCACTGATCAAGCCAACTCTAAGCAGACGCCAACAGAGTCGAGCTCCAACGGCTTCGCGGAGGCGGATGCGCTGTACAAATCCATCATGCAGCAGATCGCCGTGAACCCAACCATCTGCAGCCTCATCCATCGACCCGATAGCGCTGGAACTAGTACCGATCTACCTGGTGTGGTCGATCCGGAAGCTCTGGAGACAGACATCATGCCGCAGTTATATCAGTGTCGGGACCTGTTGGACGCTGTGAAGGAGACCGTGCGAGTCGGAGTTGAGAGCACACGCGCGAGCTTCTCACGCTTTAACTTCCTGACGGACACTGATCTGGTGATGGCACTCAGTTGTACATCGTCTTCTCCCTGGACTAGCTCACCATCATTCTGGAAGATCATCACGCGAGGTTGTTTTCCTGGCGTTCATGGTGTTGCACTGAATGGGTCCGGCGACATCATTGCTTTAGTGAGCTCGGTGGGTGAGTACTTCCCTCTCGGCGCTCCTATCACGACCAAAGAGGCGAGTATTGCCAGTTGTCTTGCCAAAATGGAGACCGCGATGGTCACGATCCTGCAGGCGTCAGTCCGCGCTGCATTGGGGGACCTGCCGCGCAAAGAGTTTCGCAAGTGGTGTTTACTCTGGCCTGAACAAGTGCTTCAAGCTGCAATCCTGCTTTCTTGGACGCTACAGGGCGAGGGTGTGAACTTTGCTGGGGCGGCAGATGCGTCTGCTGAATGGGCTCACATCGCCGCAGAGCTCACGGACAAACAGGTCTCCGTAAGCAAGGAGCTGAAGGCTGCTGCGCTCTCTCGCTCGCGGATTTCCTTGTCTAACGTGATCGCTCTGCTCGTGCAGCTCCGCGATGTTTCGCAGCGAATATCCAACGAACTTGCAGGTTCCAGCCAAGAACGAGCAGGTAGTGATACTAGTTTGGCGTGGCTCGCTCAGCCTCGGCTATACTACGAGGGTAGCATCCTCTCGCTGAGGGTGATGGCATCAGCGCCGCTACTGTATGGGTTCGAGTACCTGGGCAACGTTACAGACCCTCCCTTGGTCACTCCGCTGACGCTGAGGTGTTACCATGCAATCGCACAGACCGCAGGCGTCGTGAGTAGCAGGGGCGTCTTGCTCGAAGGCCCTCCAGGAGTGGGGAAGACTACGATTGCTGTCGGTCTCGCTCGTCTCAGTGGGCGCTTGTCAGTCAGCTTCGAAGCAGTGCCGGGGTTAACAGGGGGCGCCCTGGCTGCCGAGAGATTCGTGCGTGGGTCCGCAATGTGCGGAGCATGGCTAACGCTTCGTCACCTGTGCCAATTCAACGCCCCGCAAGTCTCAGCGCTGGTTACGCTGTGTTCCCAGGTCCGCAACGCACTTGCCGCAGGCTCCACGCAGTGTGTGCTCGCGGGTCGCAAAGTGCGCCTTCACAAGGGAATGTTTTTCCTAGCAAGCTCACTGACGATTTCAGGTTCAACTGCGAGTTTCCCAGAGGAAGCGCGGTTCTTCTTCCGCCGGTTGGTCGTCTCTGGCCTTGACGTGGCCTACATCGCGGAAGCATTGTTCACTCTGAACGGGTTCCAGGACGCTTGCTCTCTAAGCCGTGTTGTGTATGCTGCCTTGAGTGCTTTTGATCGCGGCGTCGCACTGTCAACTGCTGAGTCGAGGCAAAATCAGCGCGATATGGCGTTGACAAAGACCAATATGATGACATTTGGCACCGTGAAGCGAGTCGTGGCACGAGCGGCTGAAATCCGACGAGCTTGTGTGGAGAGTATGGATGGGTCCCCTGATTGCCGGGTGGGCATGAAATGTGTGCATCTAGCACTTTATGAGCTGCTATCCTTCGTCTCTCCGGCTGCGAGCAGTATCAGCATCGAGAGGTTCCTGCTTGACTTGACTGCCTCAGCAAATCCGAGCGCGTCAATACTCAACGATACCGACCAGTCTGCTCAAAGTAACGGCATGGCACAGACATTAGCGACCAAAACTAGTACAAGAATCAGCAATGAGACCAAATCGAGCGAAGACCTGTTGACAACTGATCTGAACGAATCACCACCACCCATTCACGTACAAAGCGTGGAGGTGCAGGTGGAGCAGCGGATTCGATCCAACCGCGTGGCCGAGATTGCCATCTTTGGCGCAGCATTCGTGTCCAAGTCGCTCCAACTACTGCAAGCAATGCAGTCGCACCGCGCGGTGGTGGTCGTTGGAGAGATTGGGTCTGGTAAAACAAGCGTCTACCGATCTCTCGCGACCACGCTGAGTGAGCTCAGTCGACAAAGCGACACCACACTCGATCCAATAGCGCATATGACCAGTGAGATTGTCGATCGACGCCTTGCGGCTCCGACTCGTGTCATTGCAATGTGCCCTCGAGCACTCACCTTGACTACTCTTTTGGGGCAAGAAAATTATTCCTGCGGGTTTGGCGACACCGTGCTTGGAAAGATCGTGCGTGATTCCAAGCGTGCGTTTAAGACTGAGCAAGGCAGTCGGACGTGGCTCATCATGGACGGTGATGTGGACGCTAGCTGGGGTGATCAAGTCATCTCGTTAGCACATGACTCAGCATTGGAATCGACCGGTACGTCGGGTTTGCCCAAGGGAATGCCAGCTCCGGGAGGCAAGTTTGTAACGCTTCCGGTGTGTACGGACGTCATTTTTGAGACGATGACGCTGTCGGACGCGTCGCCGTCGTTTCTGACTCGCGCCGCATTGATCAGCATGGGGTCGCCGCCAGTGTTGCAAGACTGGCGTGGTCTGTACAGCGTCTGGAAATCGCAGCATGTTGACGAATTTGCCGGCGTTACAAACGAGATCTACAGCCTTGTGGATGACGCTTTAGAAGAGACGCTGGATGCTTCACTAAAGTTTGTTGAGGAATCGTTCGAGCATGCGACAGCATCTTCACGGCTGATACGCATCCAGTCTTTATTAGCGTACTTGGACAGCTTTCTGCGCGTGGCGCTGCCCAAGCTGAGGTCCATGATCAGCATCAAGCAGCGACGAATGGCGTGCTGCTGCTTCTACATCCAGGCGCTCGTTTGGGGCGTTGGGAGTACAATTCACAGCGGGGAGCGACAAAAATTTCACGCCTTCTTGCGCCATCTTATCATCTATGGACCCGCGAGCTCGACGTCGATGCTGAAGCGCACGCTGGTACTGTTTTTCCCTAGCAGCGGCGATACTCAAGCAGGCACCGTCGCGAGATTAATTCTCGGTAAAGGAAGCATGTCCTCTTTAACCGCAGGGAGTGCCTCATCAGGATCGGCAGGGGCAACGACAAGCTGCGATACTATCTACTGCTACGCTTTCTCCGTCGAGTTTGGCCTCAAATGGATGCGATGGAGCGAGTACTACGAGAGTTGGAGGCAGCAAGTGGGGGCACCAGCACCAATCGTCGAATCCAGCTCGACTACTGTGTTAGCAAGTCTTTGGGAACGCCATCCGACCAAAGTCATGGTGCCGACACCTTCGCATGCAGCCACAGTATGTCTGATGCATCAGCTTTTGATGGCGCACTACCCTGCGGTGCTAATTGGTCCACCTGACGGCGGAAAGTCGATGGTCATGACCAAGATGTGGCAACTAGTAAGTGGTGCAACTCGAAACTCATCTCGTTCAGAATGGGACGGCAGCTACCGTGGCAATGCGGTTTGCGGCACCGCGTCCCGTCATTCGGCCGACCTGTGCCACAAAATCTACGCCAGCGCCTCCACGAGTGCTAGCAGCGTTCTGTACCAGCTAGATCCTCTGCTAAAGATCGTCCTGGCAGCTGCTCGAGCAAACGAGCGCAGTCGCCGTCGCATGAATATCAACGACACGACAGCACAGGAGCCTACCAGATTTACCTACGTCTTTATCGACGACATGCACTGTATGGACGGCAAAGGGATTTCGACAATGGACAACGCAGCAGAGGTAATCCGCATGATGACGGAGCACAGCGTGGTCGTCGAACCGGAGCGTAAAGTGCTTGTGCCATGCAAGAACTTTGTGCTGGCTGGGGCAGCTCAAGCGCAGCGCGTTTCATCCAAGCCATCGCAATCTGCAGTGGCTCGCCTTGTCCGCAAGTGTATCCCAGTGGCGATCCCTCGACTAAGCGACACGGATCTTGCAAGTATTTGCTCGGCTTTGACTGCACCGTTTGTCGTCGACACGGCGGATCAACCTACTACCGGTGGTACTCAAATGGATGGGAGTCCATCGGCATTACAGCCGGATGCTTCACAACTGCATTCAACTGTTCTTAAGGCGAGTTTGAAGCTCTTTCGCATGCTAGCAAGTGCGGAGAACACCGTGCTCATGCGTATGACTAGTTTGACACCCCGGAAGCTTCTCTACAACTACCGATCAGACGATCTGCTGGCACTGGTCCTCGGCACGTGTGCCGGTCTCAGCCATTCAAGCGCAGTGGCGGACAAGCCGATGCTGGCGCGTCGGTGGTGCCATGAAAGCGCACGAGTCTTCGGAGATCGCCTTCTCGATCAACATGAACAAAGCTCGTTCTACCAGCAGCTGCAGCTGATCGCTCTCTCTTCGTTTGGACTCACTGCTGACACATTCTTTCCTGCCTCCATGGACACCGCCACCATGAAAACTGCCGCCAAGACACAGGCGTGGATGTCTACTCAACTGCAGTTCACCTTCGTTGGTGAGAACAGTGGTGTCGGCTACGTTGAGGGATATCGCGAAGTTTCCGACCTCCAGAAAATCAAGTTGTCAATCGAACGCAGCATTATGGCCATGTTCCGTCACCACGAGAGCATAGACAGCAGGAGTAAACCTCCAGCGGCTCTCGAGATTTTGCTATGTGACTATGTTGTGCGCCATGTGCTACGCCTTTGCCGAGTACTGCGCGTCACCGGACAGCCAGCGCTACTTTTGGGCCAACGTGGGTGCAAAATGGTGACGATTGTTCGTCTAGCAGCGTTCATTTGCAAGATGCCAGTGTTTGCTGCACAACCAGTGCGCTTGGAGGCATCAGCCAGTGATGATACACTCGAGGTCTCGTCTTGGTCGCGTGTGTGGAAGCGAGCGATCACCGCGGCGATCCATCAGGTCGACACGAAGGTTGTTTTGGTCGTGAAGGAGGCGTGTTATGATTCACAGCTCATAAACTTGCCGCAGCTTGAGGCGCTCAATCAGTTTCTCGGAGGCTTTGGGCTTCCTCCAGACGTGATCGCATACGAAGACCTTAGTCGTGACGACCTCATATTTTTGCGAGAGGCTTACGACCTCCAGAGCACCCATCCGAGGCCTGGAACCGCGCATGATGGGGACGCCACTACGAGCGGGTCTAGCAACCCGCAGACGACTCCAGCGATGGAGTCGAAGCGTAGCATGCTTTCATTTTTGTTCGCGCTGCTTCGTGAAAAACTGCAGATTGTTGTAGTGATGCAGTCCCACGACGCAGTTGCGACCTTAGCGTGGCAATACCCGAATCTTGTAAAGCTTAGTGCGGTCTGCTGTATCGACGACTGCCCGCTGGACTCGTTGTCGGCCATCGCTCAAAAGTGTTTCCTGTTATCGCCGATGATAGACAAGGAGCGAGCAGTTCAGCTCGCGGCTGCGACGGTGGGCATCTACGACAGCACCAAGCAGTTCATTGCCTCAAGCACTTGTGACTACAATACTTCAGTGCAAAGCCCACGGACTTCATCAGTAGGTTCAAAGGGAAATGGCGGTAGCGACAACCTGACAAACGCGCCATGTGCCCCACGGTCTACCTGGTACGACCGACCGTCGCGGTTCACACAGATCGACCCAGCGATGCTGATTGATCATATCGGCCTCATCCTATCGTACTGGGATGGTATGGCGCCTTCGATCAGGGCAGAAAGGGAGAAGTACGCAGCTGGACTAGCGTTCCTAGATGACACCGAGCAACTCCTTCTCGCGGAACAGTCGCACGCTAAGTTATTGCGGCCTGAGATGCAGAGGAAGCTTGAAATCCGACGGCGCATGTCGGGCAACCTCGAACGGGAAAAGATCACGGCCAGCAAAATCACTCGCGGGCTTGAGGTGGCAACAGATCTCGTCGAGGTGCAGCGTGGGCGACTCGCAACCATTGAGCGCGAGTACATGGAGTTGATTCATGACACAATGGTAAGTTTCCAGCGCACGAAGGAAGGGATGGTAAAATTTCGCGATGCCGCTGCAATCCAGGACGAACAAGTTGATCTGATGATGGGGAAGAAAATCGAGCAGCCTAGCGTCCAAGAGACAGCTGAACAATTCGAAGACGAGAAACCCCAACGATCGTCGGATGAACAAGAGCCAGAGACAAACCCACCGCAGCCAAGCGCGACTTTGGACGAAGAAGTCAGCATTGATGGTGACCATCTACCCGGTGACCCGTCATCTCTAAACGAACCGATTCTAAGCGAGTCTCGGCGATTAAAGACGCTCATCAAGAGCTTTGTCTCAATACTCCATGCTCCGACCTCGCTTCGCCAGCTTGCGGAATGCATCGGACTCATTATGGGCATTGAGCCGGTCGAGGCGCGTGATGAAATGGATCCTGAGGAAATTGTGATGGACTACTGGAAGTCATTGACTGCGCATATGCAGACACCCGAGTTTTGGGAAGATCTGGTCACGTACGATGCAAGCAAGCGCGTCAACGAGAAAATGGTGGCGCTATTGTTGCCGATTTGTATGGCCCCCGACTTTGAAAAAGACATGTTCGGCGCGGTGCACGAGCTTGCCGGCGTCTTGTGTGAGTGGGTGCAAGCCTGCGCGCTGTTGGCTCGAGATCTGGTACTTGCCAGCCCCAAATTGGCCCAGCTTGAGCATGAGCGTGAAGCATTTGCGGAAGCGCAAACGCAGGTAGCCGCGCGTTCGCAGGAACTCCGCGATCAGGTGGACACAACGCTGATGCAAGTCAACGCACAGCGACTTGTGTCCGAAATGGAGCGCAGAGACATTGAGGACAAGTTGCGAAGCAATACATCTACGTTGGAGATGACCTCCTCTGTGTGGAAGGTGCTGCAGACCTCGCGCGCCAAGTGGCGGCGCCAATACGAGTACTACACTGAGCTTGCGGCGCAGTGGATCGGCGACTTGCTACTCGCGACTGCTACGATCGCATACGCTTCGAGTCTCTCATCCCACGTGCGCGCTACACTGCGAGGGAATCAGTGGTGGTCCAAAGTGCTTGCACAGCACTTTTTGTCGCATTCGCTAGAGCGACCGATACACAAAGCGCTGATGATGAGTGGCACCGAGCTTGAAAGACTCGGAGTGGACGGGCTTCCCACAGAAAAAGACGAGTGTACGCGCGAAAACGTCGTGATAGCTTTGAAAAGCTACCGACTGCCAGTATTGATGGACCCCCATGGTATTGCCGTCGAGTGGCTGCAAAATTATCGCAACAACGTTCGCAGTAGTCTGTGCACCGTGTCATCGCTGTCTGCGACTAGTTCGCAGATCTGGAAGGTGATCCGCGACAGCGTTGAGACCGACAGCTTGATCGTGGTGACCGATTTCTGCGAGCGCGTAGCTCAAGATCTGTCTTCATTCATAGCAGCAAAACGCCGGGCGTTGTTTAGTGCCATGAATCGTGACATTGTCGGTCATGGAGGCAGCAGCGCCTTTGGTAGCGAAAATCATCGAACTGGCGAAGGCTTCGGGTATCAACGGCACCGCTGTTGGTGCTACCAGCCTGTGACATCGCAAGGCACACCATCATCATGCGAGCTACGTCGCGGTGGAGCTCTGAGCTCGTCCACAACTGATGAAGAACGCTTCGACTCGTCACTCTTCGAGTTTTCCAGTGATAGGTGCCGAGTCTTCTTTATATACTCGAAGTCCAAGACGATGCCCGCTTGGATGGCCACATACCAGAGCTATCTCACTATCATCCAGTTTGAACTCACGTCTGCTTTTGTCAAGTTGAGATCCATGCAAACGATTGTAGAGGCGAGCGGCAATAGTCACGCTCTGACAGAGATCGACGCGCTTCAACTCGACATGCGCACTGCAGATGCGCAAGCAGACGTCATTGAGAGCGAGTTGCTCTCGTTCCTTTCCAACCATACGGCAGGTCAGGTGTGCAATGATGCGGCGAGTGCTCTGAAAATTGTTGCCAACCGAAACGCGTGGCACACGCTGCAACAAGGCCGAGTCGAGTCCTTCGGCAAGATTCAAGCGGGCATCGCTCGTTTGGATCTCTACTCCCCTCTGATCAAACGCTGCCAAGATGTCGTAAGGGTCTGGCGAGACACGGCCAACTTCCTCGCCCAAGTATCTCGCCGCTCAACCGAATGGATTGGCAGTGCGTTCTCACTGAATGCAATTTGGTCACTCCTGACCAAGGCTGTACAAGGGAGCGGACTAGGAGTCAACGTGGGTGTTGCAATGGCTACGTTCACATCAAAGGCACGGCAGTTCGTTACCATTTGCCTACAGGACGAAGACCACCTCGTGTTCAACTTCCTTTTGGCGTTCTACATCTACCAGCGCAGCGCTGCAAGCGACATTCTTCACGAAACCAGCGCCCTCACCGGTGCAAAGGAGGCTTCAGAAACCGCTCGTCTCAGAGCAGCAGGCGCCGCTGTTCGAAACAATCAAGAAGGGCAAGGACTCATCCTGCACCTGCTTGGTCTGGCTATCTGCGGTGACAGTATTGCGACGGGTAAGGGGGCTAACTCAAAACTGTTTAAACTCCGCCCGGAAGGTGTGTCCAAGCCACAGTGGCAGGCTCTGTGCTTCATCGCAGAGGGATCCCCCGCACTACAGCAATTTGTTACAAGATCAGTGGGCCCGAACGCAGCAAGCGGAGAGAGCTCTTCACTTAGAAAAGTGGTCGCAGCAGCGCAGGCATCGGCGTCGTCATCGTCTCAATCAGCACAAGCGAAAGCGATACTACGACGCCTAGCGGCTACGTCCAATCCGTTGTTTCGCCTGTGCATTCGAGTCGCGTTGGACCGAGACTCGTTCCTCTCGGAGCTTGATGAATTTGTGAACAAAGTACTCGACAGCGAGCACGAAACTAGCTTCGGGGATGCTGCGAGTAGAAATGAAGGGCAATCGCCCGATGTAGCAGAGTCCGCCAGCGGTGAGCGAGGCGCAGATATAACGCTCCGACCTCGATCGCGTGGATCGCCGACTGCTCACTGCGGGTTGACCGAGCATTCCGGGTCGAGCAACCTACTGGATATCTGGCAATCGTTCTCTGGACCGCATTGTCCGATTATCGTCGTCACTGCTGCTCCGGACGTGGACGTTTTGCGGCTTATCAAAGAGACCGCGACTCAGGCCCGGGCTACCGTGGATACAAATTGTTCAGATGCGCTGCTTGCCAACAACTTGGGAATGTTCGAGCAGCAGCTTGTAAGCGCAGCGGGCAAGGGTTATTGGGTTGTCATTCGTCACGCACATACACTTCGTCAACCTAGCCACGTGAGTTTGGTCGACCGACTGACCCAAATGCTGGATGGGCAACAGCACCGCTCGGACTTCCGTTTGTGGGTGTCGGCGCTCATTCCGAGTATGGATAGGAAGTACCAGGAAGTTTTGTGCTCCAGCTCCAGGATTGTAGCAGATGAAGACGTGCTCGCACCACCGCCACGACTTGTCGGAGCGTATACCACTTGTGGATCGGGGCACTACTCCATGAAGAGGGCATTGAGCCACGCGATGAGCCTGCTTCAGTATGAAACTGCAAGGGGCTTCGCATTGGTAGCTAATGAGAAGCAAGCAGTGGTGCGCCTCGGTGTTTATCACGCGTTAGTGGTAAGCCGAGCTGAGCTCCTGTTCGCTCAGTGGAAGCTCACGTTCGAGTTCGGAGACGCGGACTTGGTCGATGCTATTCATGCACTGCTGGCACTATTACCACAGCGTGCGAAGCGAGTGGTCGATCCAGCAGATGAGAGTTCTTCGGCCGTCGACACCGATGACGAAGGGCCCAGCGCTTGGAGTAACACGGTCCTCCAGGCGGTAGTCGACAACCTTTACTGCTCCAAGGTGCGCGAGACACACGATGCCGCCCTGCTTCGCTGCTGCTTCGACGTTGTCTTCGGCTGTTTCAACGAAGACATGCAGTCCCAAGTATTACCAGAAGCGCGCTCAATACTTCGTGAGCTGCGAGGAGCCGACTTGGATCACATTCATGAGGTGATTTCAACGTTGCCGGAGTTTCCCGGTAATGCGTCCAAGCTAGCTGCGTCTGATCACCAACCAAAGAGTGAACCTCCCAGTCGGCTGCCGCATTTAGGGCTCAATTACGATCTGCCGAGCGAGTGTCAGCGTGCCCTGGCCGTGAAGATTGCAACAGTGCTCATCGACAGCGAGCAAGGCGACCTAGTTCCTCCTTCTGGTCAACGCTCGCAGAGGCTCATGCCGTTGATGGCCGCTATTCAAGGCCATGAGACGTCGGCGGATTCACCACCATTACAACAGGATCAGCTTGACACTCTGTCAAAGTTTAGAAATGATCTTCTGGAGCTTGCGATAGTTACGGATGCGCTTCAAAGTAAGCAATCGGCAGAGTCGGTGAATCGCCCGCTCCAAGATCTCGTGCGAAACGAAATGAACTTGTTGCAACACGCGAGACGCCGAATTGCTCAAGACATCGGCCACATCCTAGCGGTACGTCGTACGTTGTGGCTTGCTTGGATACTCATGTGCTGAGTTTGCGCTTGCGGCCATCGCCTGATGATACAACGGATATACTGAATGTCGTGCAGATCGCCTCGAGAGTTCTCCCTTTAGACCCACTTTCGCTCTCGCTCGTGTCGCAGCTGGCCAAGAATCGCGTTTCGCGGCAATGGCTGGAACTTGTCGCGCCGTTCGCGATTACCGATAGCACCGACTGCATTGCGAGCCTGGAGGCTTTCAAAGTCGACTTGATGCAGCGGCTCCAGGACTTGGCTTTGTGGTTAGCCACAGAGCTGCCGCCCAAGATCCCGCTCACGCACTTTCAGAGCTCACAGGTGCGTAACTCATTCGCTGCAGGTGCAGGTATAACGGAATTTAACTGATTTGACGTGCGATCCAGGCTGTCTTCGAGGCGATTCATCAGCATTTGAAGCACTCTTTGGAGGTGCCGTGCTGTTGTACTTGGACTGAGTGCCTCTCGGTCGTCTCGATCCGCACCGACAGCGCGACGCTGGCGGCGCCTACGACGCACAACAGCGTGTTTGTAAACGGTACCATACTGGTTGGCCTGCTGCGGCTTGACATCGATTCACAGCCGCTTGATAGCTGCAGACCAGTGGACGCACACCTCGATCGAAAGAAGCGCGAGACGGTGGTCAGCGCCGCAGGACCGACAGCGAGCGAGTTCTCATGCGGCGGCGTCTCCGTGGTGCTTGAAGTAACAAGCGCTTGCACAACTCGGCACAGCGGGGCCAAAGGTACCACTGACAGCCATCTAACCACGCGCTATGCCTTCCACTGTCCGGTATACCGCGACGGCGGCAGTCTAAGCCGCCCACAACGAGCAGAAGCCACCATCTCCGTTCTGACGACGACGCCTCTGGCCCAGCTCGTGCTCTCCGGGTCCGCGCTCTGCGTACCTTCACTGGAATAGCAGACACAGCACAAGCAGCCACAGATCTGCGCGCGATTCATGCGACGAACATGCTCAGTCCACTTGCAGAAGCCAGTCAAGCACACAGCCATTTTGAACTTTCACTACGTTTGAAACTGTAGCCATATGACTGCACGAACAAAATGCTCCGATGGGTTCAAAACGTGATGTCACTACATCGAGATAGCTAATTTAGTGACTAAAATCGTCTCTGCGCGCCATTCATAATAACGCGGGCATCATGAGCGAGGCGAATGAGGACGTGGCGGTGGGCCGCGTGTTGCTGCCGCAGGTCAAGTTGTCGGCCGCGAGCAACACCAAGCAGCTGGAGAAGCGCTTCAACTACCTGTGGCAGACGGCGCACACCTCCATCGCCACTTGCGCGCCCGTTGCGCACCAAATGATGTGCGTCTTTGTCTGCCGATGCCTGCTCCCAAGACTCAAGGGGCCGTGCTGATGTGTTCTCTGTGAGGGCAGCGCGTCGATGATGCAGAGCGCGCGCCTGAACCGCGTGGTGCTGCCTGCCGAGGTGCTAGACTTTGTGTGCGAGCGCTGCGCCGGGCTGCTGGTCCCGACCGTCTCGGCGGACGTGCGCGTCGTGCCGATGGCGGCCAAGGCCGCGGCGAACCGGAAGCTCGCGCGGCAGCGGCGGCGCGCCAAACGTTCGACGGTGGCCCCGGTGGCGCCCGAAGTCATCACCAACGCTCTGGTACGTGGGGCGCACATTCGGTGGTCTATGGTATGGAGAAGTTTATGCCTTACCTGCATGGGGGAATACATGGGCAGCGCGTGACGTGTCGACGATGCAAGCACGCGAATCTCCGCGCGGCCGCGACGGTGGTCAACAAGCCGAAGAGCAAGAAGGTCAAGGACAAGAAGCGAACGCTCGTTGAGACCAACGATGGTAGTAACACACTGGGTGAGCGTCTTCGGAAATGGCATGATTATCGTGCCAATACTAATTCTTCCCCCATGCTGCATGTAATATAGATCAAGAGCAACCAGCACCGAAGCGCGCCAAGACTAGCAACGATTCCGGGAAACCATCCACAATTAATGCGTCGGAGCCGCCAGCAGCATCGACCACGCAACAGCGGCAGTCAGAGAAGCAAGCGCAGGCTCCGTCAGTTCTTGAGAGCTTGCTGGCGCTGCCACCAAGCCCGCCGCGGAAGCTCCTTGATGGGCCAAAACGGAAGAAGAAAAAGAAGCCGGTGACTGTCGACCCAGCGGCGGCTGCCGCGAAGAGCAGCCTGACCTCGTTCCTCCAGAGCCTTCGGCCAGGCACATCCAAGTGATTGGTGACATAGTGTACAACCATGCATGGTACCTTTGTGATGGTTATGTATTCGTGTCTGTGTGCGTTTGGAAGCCTCTTGTATACATGGCATACGCATCCTTTAGGTCGTTGAGAACGACATAGACAGCGCGTTCAACTCGTTCCACTGCGCCGTGAAGTCGATGCTCTCGCACGGAACGACGGTACTGATGCTGTTTCGCCCGCCTCCCAGGTCCCACGAGTGCATGGTCGACGGATAGCGTGACCGATAACCGACGCTTGAACTCGCAATCGATTCGTCCCCAGGGCGCCATGTCCTGCTTGCTCTTGGACGCAAAGCTATGTCGGGGGATGGACACCGAGGGATGTCGGCAGTACAGGACTGGATGGCAGCTACCGATTTGCCATGTTCCTCGGGCGCATTATTACCTTCAGCTGGCTCAGCAGTGTCCTCGGAAAGATGCAGCTCAATCTGATCGCACTTGGACCTTGGTGCAATCAGGCTGCGCTTGTCTGGGATTGACTTCGCCTCTTCCTCATCATCATGGTGGTGCGGCAGCTGATGCTGCATCGTGGGTGTGAGGTCGTCGTGGACTTCTTGGTCCGTCTTGTCGTCATTCGATTCTTCACGCAGCAAGGCAGCTGAAGGTTCGCCCTGCGCTTCCTCATGGACACTCCGACGAGTCGGTAGTGGATTTGCCTGGTTGCGCTCTGTCACTTTGAAGATTTTGCCCAGCACGCTGAAGAGCTTCTCACGCGGTGGGTCTTTCTGTCCTTCCAGGATCTGAAGCATGAAGCAACACATGATATCCCAGTCAGTGGCACTGTGCCCTCACATCGAACTCAGCAACGACATCTTTGCTACGGACCCGACGCGTGTCTTGGATGGGCATCTGCACCATAGTAAGTGATCGATTGGGCAGCAGGCCGGCGTAGAACGCGAAAAAGCCGTCGACCGACGTGCAGTTGTCGTCCCAAAACAGCGTCCGCAGGCTCGAGTTGTGGGGCAGCGCACGACCCAACGCGCGTGCCAATGCATCGCCGCACTCGTTGCCAGCAACATCAAGCACGCGCAGGCTGGAGGTGAACACAAGTGCGTCGACGACGGCTGCAATCGTTAGCGATCCAAACACGTACGACGAGTACGACTTGAGGCACAGCTCGCGCAGCCGTGGTGTTGACAACTGGGGTTGTGGTAGTAATTTCGCTGGTGAAGGCGCATTGACATTTTCAATAGCATTCTTGGGCTGGCGCGCTTGAGATTTGCGAGGTATCTTGCTTGGGTCCCCGACGAGAAGCGAGAGCACCCGAGCTGCTGCACGCTCTAGCGAGTTAGTAGTTGCACTGTGATCTGCTTGGGCAGCGTCAGTTTGGTGCTGTAAACTGTTGCGTTGGGCTTCCACAACGCGTTTACGTTGGACACTGCGCTTCACGAAGCCATTTCCCTCGAGGCTGAGCGAATTAAGCATCGAGCAGCCTCGAATCGAGTGCAAGAGCAACAGCGACTGCATTAACATAGGTAACAACCACCAAGTTAGACATCCACGTGCGTTTACTAAGATGTCATCGAAATGCGTACCGCTTTATCATGCAGGCAGGTATGGTCGAGTCTCAGCGACTGTCTGGCAATGGTTGGCGCCGCATCAATGAATTGTGCGAGGAGCTCGGCCTTCTTCCCACGAAGGTCGTTCTCGCTCAGATCCACCATGCATGGTGCCACTCGGTCGGCATTTGTGAACATGGGGCTCAACATGTTGCGCAAGTGCTCGCGCTTGAGGCCTCTCGTATGCTGAGCACCACCCGAGCCGCTGGTGCTGATCGTGACTCCTCTTTTGTCTCGTCGCGGCCGCCACTTTGCCGCCACCGATTCATCAAACGAGTTGTGTTTGCGACCAACGGTAACGCGCGCAATATCGAAGCGAGCCATCCCTCGAAGCACAAGAGTTGCCAGGCTTCGAGTCTTGCCTAGCACGAGTCCAAGCGCCTGACTGGCGCAGGAACGCATGCGGTTGTACGAGATGTCGAGGTGAGCAAGCGCCGACTCGCTTAGGATCGAGTTCTGTTGTAGTGCGAGGCAAAAACAGTTCATATCCAGTGCTGTGCGGGACACGTCAAGCTGTCGCAGCGCAAAAGCGCTTGTCAGCCAGGACGCTAACACCTCTGTTCCTTCATGTCCGAGGTGGTTGCCTGACAGGTTCAGCTCTCTCAGTGCACCTGCAAAGGCAGCGTTTGCTCCGACTGACGATAGTAACAAGCAGCTTGCAGCTTTTGAGAGGGCACACCGCTCGAGCTGCAGCAACTCGAGTCCACGTGGTAGTAGCTCAAGGGTGACTGCGAGCTCCACAGCCATCTTCTGCGAGAAGCGGTTGAATGACAAGTCCAGTCGTCGAAGCCCAAGCTTGTGGTGTTGCTCGTCCTCGGTCTGAGAGTGCCGTTCGTGCTTGATCATCGACTGAAGCACGATGTTTTGTAGGATGCGCAGCGCGGAGGCCGACAGGCGTACATCATTAAGCGCAAGGCCCTGGATGGTAGACGAGGGTGACAGCAGCGACTGGAACAAGGCTGCCACGCCGGCGTCATTGACTTGGAGTTGACGAATCACAATGTTATCGACGCAGCCAGCATGTTCGAGTGCGCGAGCTAGCGCTTGAGTCTCACGCCGTACAAGCGTCGCACGTGAGGGCGGGCCAACTCTGAAACAGCGTAGCATTGCTACCGCAGCTCGTTTCGCGACCCCTTGCTCTTGAGAGTTATGCGCATCATGGTGGAGGTCGTTTGTCCCTTGCGAGGCAAACTGCTGATTGGATGTGTTGCCTGTGGGTAACGCGAGGCAGTACTGGAAGTCGGCACACGACAGCGCGCAAAGGCACTCTTGAAGCCGGACCATAACGCTCTCACGACAAGGAGCTTTGAGATCGTCACAAAACGCTCGATACGCCGTGGAAATAGCCGTGAACTGAGCGCGCTGGCGTCGCTCTTCTTCGTCAGCCACGCTGTCGATTGTGTTATTTAGCGTTTGGCTCTTGGCTGGCCTGTTTGGAGTTCCGTCTGCGCCGAAGAACTCTTGCCAATGACATCGGGGAGGAAAACGAATGGCTGGAGGGGTGCCCGAGGGAAACGCCAACCTCAAGGCGTGAAGCTGACGCTGAAGCAAGCGTGCGATGCTCTCAGTGTGTGCGCCAGGATCGATGTGGAGCGTCGCCAGCTCAAGTTCGCCTTCGCTACTACTGGGACCAGCAGCGGACGACGCGAAGTGAATCTTCATGGATGTGGTTGCGCACGTTGCACTCGTCAGTGTTAAATCAGGAGGTGTGTCGTGTGCAGCACTGGAGCCTCGCATGATAACGATCCCGGTCACGTGAATGAGCTGGTGCACGTCGACGCACTCGATGGTCGTTCGCAGTGGCTTCTTCCGACGCAGCAGCCACATACGCAGCGCTGATATGACAAGCAGTCGTTTGCGGAACGCCCCGCCACGAATGTGTTGCATGACCCACTTCATCAGCAATGGAGCGTCATCACGCGCCGTGAACAGCTTCTCGATCGCGTCCAGCTCTGCCACTTTCAGGTCTTGGTAGCTCATTCGGTTAACCGGCCACGGTGTGCGGTCCAGTGTCTCGTCGTAATTTTCGCCTGGATGGCTCTCAGGGCCGTTCGTGCTGCCATGGCGAGCACCGCGTCGAGGACTGGGTTGCGTAGCGATCTCCATGCTGACTGCGGGATGGAAGAGGCGCCAGCACGCAGAGAGATGAGATGTTAGAGCGCTTAGAAATCGCCACTGTAGCAAACGAGCGTGTGAGAGTCGATGAGACCACGAGTAGAAAAGCAGTAAGAATAGATCGGCGACCACAACGTCACAAGCAGCAAAAGACATCCAGAAACGGCAAGGTACGTTACATTGACTTCGCGCCAAAGCAAAGCGGAAGAATCCTGCAAGCCGATAACTCCACGCCTAGCGTTGAAAATAGACCGTGAGTGGTTCGCACAGAGTCTCGTCGGCGTGCAAGCAGCATTGCATCATCACAAATGACTGCAAAACACTGCAACATCAGATATGTTGTTCCGTACCTCATCCAGCAACGTGACATGCGCCTCAGGAGAAGGAGAACGGACCATCGGGAGCGCGCTCACGCAACGTCATACGACAGGATGAAGCGCATTGAGGTCTTCTCGTGGATCGGGGGCGCGTCGTCGCTCGTACGGGTCTCCGCCGCCAGTGCCAACACCCAAAGGGACGATTCGCTCTGCTGATCGTGGGGTCTCAGCGCGTTCTCGCCAATGCCATGCGTAGAAGCAGCAGGCACGAGATGATCCCCCACTGTCGTGGGCTGTAGCACATCCGCAGCGGTGTCGCTCGGGAGAATACTTCTTCGGACTTCGGACTTCCTGCTCTTCTGGGGTCTTGAGGATCGTCGCGGCGGTGTCATGAGTGGTGGGTCCGAATGCCAGGCTGCGTTAGCCGTATTCTCGAACCGCTTCTTAAAATACCACTCCGGAAACTTGCTCAGGTCGTTGTTGTGCTTCCGCTTCAGCGTCTTCAGACGCTGGCGCAGTGCCTCCTTGGTCTTCCGGGTGCCAACCATCATTTGCAGGAGCGTCTCCCAGTTGATCTGACGTCGGAACTGCGGTCTCGTCTGGCGCTGTGTGGCTGTATGTGTCGTGTGAACTGCAACAGTCCCCTGTCGGGTGGGCTCCGACAGCATGCGCGCGAGCTGCACGAGCTGCCGGTCTTCGTCGTCCGTGAAGTCCGACATGGCGCGCGGGTATTTCAGGAATAGCCGAGAATACGCCGCCCCATGAAGGTACCAACGGGGCTGTTTGTATCAGCCACGCAGAAGGGAAAGTGCTCGAGTCAACAGCCATCACCCCACGTCCCAGATCCCACCCAACTGCCGCCGCCGCCGCCGCCGCCGCCGCCGCCGCCGCCGCTCCAGCAGCGCCCAGACAGCGTACAAACACACGAAGCCTTCGCTTTGGCATCAGTAGACGCGGCGCATACGCATCTCGCCACAGCAGCGGCGCGGAGCTTTATCCTTCTCCATACCCGCCGCTGCCTTCTTCATTTTTCATTACGTGTTTGGCGGACACAAGTCACATGTGTCATCTCATGTGCCGTTTCTGGCCCGGAGCGTCTGGTGATTGGTCATTAACTCGATCAAGTAGCTCGGTTCCCGAAATTGATTCGTTAAAACTAGATCTTAACATGAGTGATGGTCCTTCAACCGGCAGGGGGGAAACGTCGCGTCCTTTCCCGATGTTCTCTTTGGTTTTGTATGTGTGGAGTGTACTTTCTTGAGAGGTGGGAAAACCTGTCGCCCCCAAAATAAAACAAGATTCGATTATAGTGAAACCAAGTGTAAACGACAGGGGAGAGACCCATGGCGGCGATCCGCCTAATGCACTTGGTAGGTGACGCGCGACTGCCGCCGTCTCCGTCCTCCTCGCGGCCGACCCTCCGCGCTCTATACGTCTCGCCATGAGCGTGTCGCCGCGACCCGACAGCTCCGTCGTCGCTGTCACTGCGGGCGGCAAGGACGCCTTGGCAAACTCGCATGTCTCCCAGGCGGAAAGCGCGGACGAGGCACGCAGTGCGTCAGCCGCCGCGCCAGCGTTCGCGACCGTCGGGACGGTAGTTGTCTTGCTGCAGGACAAACCGACAGAGAGCGCGGGGAACTCGCCGTATAACCCAGTGTCCGCTGTTAGCACTGGCACAAATGCAAGTGAGCAAAGCTTTGCGGCGGTTCTGGCGCCGACAGCGAGTGAAGCGGCAGAGTTCCTGGCGTCACAGCCTGCAGGAGCGTACGTACTCGTCAAGGAGGAGGACAGCTCACTGGCGGTGTACGTCAAGTTTCGCCAGGCCGTACGCTCCGCAGTGATGATCAAGGGCAAGGACTGGAAGAAGGCGCGTGGGGTGATCGAGTGGTGCGTACAACTTCCGCAGGTCAGTGGGGTATTCGCGGGCACTGCTCCGCCAGTCCACCGCATGCACTTGCCTAGAGAGATGTTCGGTCATCTGGAGCATTGCTGGAACCGCTTCCTGCCGCACGTGCAGTCCGTCGTGTTTGAGTTGTGCTGCGAGACAACTGTCGACGAAAATTCGAGTCTGGACGACTGCGCAGAGATACTGGCGTCCTCAACCCCGCCGCCGCTGCTGGTGGTGCTTGTCCCTGACAGCTTCGGCTTCTACTTGCTTGATGGGCTGAGTGGACTGCGGGAAGGCTCGATAGGCGCGTACGCGTTGCGCCAAGTAGAGTTCGACTTTTCCAAGTTCTCCGTCGCAGTCGCCGACGGCAGCTTCAAGCCGACGGCGCTGTTGATGACAACGCAGCTCTCGTCTCGACACGCTTTGGATTCCGACTTGACGTACGTTTGTCGCGGATATGTCTTGATTTACTGGTAGTGGTGAGCGAGCTGGTTTTCAACGTTGGTCATCTGTCCCTCTTTCTGGTCCAAGGTTTCGAAGTCTGCTGGACAACTTCCAGTTCCCAGAGCGCACGATGCTGAAAGAGACAGTAGTGTCTACTGGGCCAGCTTCTTCCCTCGGAGCCCAAAACTACATTGAGCTGGCGTCGAACGACACCGAGATGGAGCTATTGCGAGCCGTCTGCGCAGCATGTGGAAGGCTGCAGCCGCTCATTTCCACTCCTCTCCCAGACGCACTGTTGACCACAGTGAACGCGCTGTATGTACACTTTGCTTCGTCCTACACGGATGTTCGAGAGAGTCAGAAACATCAGTGGCCACAGGCAAAGGCCAAACTCGTTTCCAGAGTGTTGCCTGTCTGGATTGAGCTGATGGTGGCAGTGGCCATCGTTAGCGAGACCAGTAGTGGCATTACTTCGTCTTCTGACAATGCTGAAACGAGTTCAGGACGGGAAGCGTGTATACACCCACTATCAAGATTGGCGAGGGCTCTTCGGTTTGTCGTGGCCGTCGCTGTGAGTCGATGTGACGACGCAACTACGAGTCGGATTGCGTTCTTGGTGTTTCGACTATTAGCGCTGCGAAGCAGAGTGCCGGTCGCGCTCGCAGCATTGATCCGGGATGTATGCGGCATGAACCCGACTTTCCGAAGGCTTTTTGTAAGAGCTCACGGAGCATTGCTGCTATGGAAGGCAATTCACAGTACCAGCAAACCGATCGCAGAGAAGCTGATGAGCTCGACTGACTCAAGTAATGGAGCGTTCACGTCCGCGAGCGAACCGAAGAAGGTTAGCATACTTAAGCCGTCACTTGGGTCGGAACGCCGGTCGTCGCTGTTTTCCGTCGCACGGAAGGCGCAGGGCCAAAAGAACCGATCCCTTCTCGATGTGGGCACGCGGACAGGCACGTCAAAATCAAAGTTCTACGCGTTCTTCCGGCTAGATCCGCACTCAATCGAGGCCGAGTTGCTCAAGAAACTCGCCAGGCGTCAGTTCAACGGTCAGGCTCTGTCCAAATTGGAAGCTACCAGCGGATTTTGTTGTTGCCACGACGATCTGCTTCATCAAGGCGAACACTCAACCTCCGGATGTGTGTCGAAGGTCGATCAATCCAATGGTTGTCATGTCTCGAGCGAAATGCCAGTGAAGATGCTCGTTTTTGAGGTCATATTGCAGCTTGGGAAACATCTTCTCCTCCAAGATGCGGGCGCTGAATCGTGGGACAAAGACGTCGCGATGATGATTCGCTGTGAAAAGCTGCACGACAGTCTCGCTGATGAGATCTGCCACACATCGCTGAGACTATTCGAATCGCATTCTGCTGACGGCCGGTCCAACGTACTGAAATGCCGTCGGTCTGTTGCAATTAAGTGCATCTCGATCCTGTTTGAGCTAGAAAGGAAGCGACGACGAGCGATGGCGATTGTACTGGGCGACAAGAAATACCTTCTATTCGTCGCAGCTATGCAGGCAAAGCTGCGCGAAACGAACGAGTGCTTAGCACGAGGAGCGTCCGACGTGGATGTGAAATGTGTGCTGGACGCTCACGTCCTTGCTTTCCGCTGGATCCCCGCAGATTTACTCGAGGAATGGCTGACGCTTTCGCTGGGCGAAATATTCGAGACAATCGCTGCACTCAACGAAGCGGTCGAGCACTCCCAGGACTCTGAGAAGCACGCCTTGACGCCCGTGATCGGAAAGTTGATGGAGCTTTTTCGTGTTCTGCTGGAGCGTATCAGCAATAGCGACCTGCAGACGCTGTTGCTTCGCCTACTAGACCGAGGCTTCGAACCGATCATTCCTCTACTTCGTGCGGCTATTACTGAGCAGTCGCCGCCCAACTACGCAGTTCAGCACCAACTGTTGGGGTTCCTGAACGCCTTCGCTATCATAGATCGGTCTCTCCCGGTGCAGAATGCGTGGTTCCGGGCTCACGCACTTGAGAATGAGAGAGCCGAACTCGACGAAGACGATGAAGAGATGGAACAGCGCCGATCGGAGCTCCTTCAGTGCTTTCTGTTCTTTGAAGAGAAACACGAAGTCAGCACCTGGGAGTTTTTGGTGCGCTTGGCATTTTCATCGTATGAAGATGCAGCCGCTGACTCAGCTGACGAGATGACTCATCTTTCCAACGGCCCAACGCTGCCAGTGTTGGAATACTCAAGTTTGCTGGTCGAAGACGACGTCAGTGAGGTGGACACATACTACTTTCCGACGCTCGAGATGGCGCTGACACTTCAGCGAACCCTTTACGCGTCTCTATCTCCTGACTACACTGTGGAAGTCGATCTATTGCACGCCGTGGCGAGGCACGTTATCAGTCTCAAAGAGTGCTGTCGTCGTGTGGATGGCATGGCGATATGCCAAGCGAGCACTAACCTTATTCGCGTCATTAAGCTTCACCTCGACTGCCTGATCACGCTTGCCAACCGACGCTGCGTTATTCCCGAGATCCAAGCTGCGCTCGACGCGAACAAAGTACTCTCAACCATCGTGCAGCATCTACCCTGGAGCAAAACTGGAGTCAATGGCATGATCACTCCACTGCCAGATGATCTCGAACTAAAGGCGAGCGCAGTTCAAGACCCGTGCATTCCTGAGATGCACAACTCGAGTCACGAAGAACCTACGTCTTCACCCGGGCCAGTGCCTCAGCTGCAACTAAACTTCGGCACTACAAACAGTGTTGGAGGTGGCAAGGTTCCTCCTCTGAAGCTAAGCACACCAACAAGCTGTGGCATCCTCGTTCGTGACCGCAAGCTACACGCGCTCGCCATCGTGTTTCTTGTGTCCTACATACTTATGGAGCCATCGCACGAACTTGACGACCCATTCTGTTCTCGATATGCTCCTGCGATCGACCAGAATGGACCGGGGAAGACCGAAGACGACCAGTCAGACTTGTTGTGGCAACTGCAGCGCTATCTCGCCAGTGTCGCCCAGGTTGACGTGCGCCACCTTGAGCGTGTATTGTTCGACATGGAGACAACACAGGCGTTCGTGACGACATCGCGTGCCTCCGCGATTCGAAATATCTTGCGGCTGCTCTACCCGAATCTGATTGATCACACGCTGTATTCTCTGCGTGAATGCATTTACTCCGCTCGCCACAGCGATACAGAAGGTGGGGGTGAAGATGGTGGGCGAAGACGTTCGATGAAGTCACCGAGACAAGAGTACATTGCGAAGGGAGCGACTGCCATCGTGTATCGGTCGGTATCGCCCGTACCGTGTCCGCAGAACGTCGCAGTCAAACTGGTCGACCACGATCCCGATGGAGATCGCTGTGTCATTGGTACCGTGTACAACGAAGTATCCATTCTCAAGAAGCTGCGTGGCGAGCGAGCGGCACTTCAGTTGGTGGACTTTGGCAACTACAAAGAAGAGAAGAGCTACGAAATCGTGACTGAATGGTGTCCCTGTACTTTGTCAGAATGGCGAAGTAGCTTCTCTCGCCGCGGAGACGCGGAAACTCCCCCAGGAGGAGAACCAAAGCATGTAGAGTTGACTCTTGTCACGTTCCGTGCGAGCGTCTTGATGATTCTCCGGTGCTTCCGTAAGGTCTGCGTCTGCCTCGCGCGCATTCACGCACGAGGCGTGTGTCACTTCGACATCAAGGTGCGATTCATTGTCGTTGTGCTCACTTGTCGTATACGACTTCTCTCACATGCGCAGTGCTTTTTCTTTTTATCTGGTCGGCGCAGAGTGCGAACCTATTCCTACGCACAAGTGCGTCGGACTTCAGTCATTGGCTGCTCCTCCACGGCGAAAAGCAGGAACACAATGATACCGAGCCCGTTCCTCTGGTCGACTGCATATGTTTCGGAGACTTCGGCGAGTCGATGGTCGCCGATCCCGAGCCGAGGCCGCTGCGGTCCTGCCTGTCGTTCATTTCAGGCGCGCCGGCAGCGACGTCGCCGGCTCTGTCGCCAACCAAGAAGAAGGCAAGTGACCGCTCGTTTCTGCTGTCTCGGACGCGCGGCACCGAGGCAATCAAGAGCCCGGAGGTGTTCCGCATTCGCGGCAACGAGACGGTCAAGACCAAAGTCACGTTCGCGAGTGACGTCTGGTCTATCGGATGCTTACTGTACGAGCTCGTGGTACAGGAACTGCTGTTCGAGAATGGTGCGTGCTTCGTGCAGCGATGGCAGCCACAAGCAACCTTGTCGGGAGACTAACTATTTGGCAATCATGGCTTCTGTAGATGACTGGCCGGCGCTATACGCCCATCTACTCGCGTCTCCAGACGACAGTAAAGTCCTGCGAGATGATCATGTGCAGAAGATCAATGCAGAACTCGCACCGAGCGATGAGAGCGAACAGCGAGTAGTGAACCAGATCATCGAGCTGTGCGCACTCATCCTCGATCGGCAGCCGCAGAAGCGTCCGACGCTCGGCGAGATCGTGCGACGCGTGACCGCGCTCATTCACGGCGTGCTCAAGCTGCCTGTCACATCCGAGGAGAAGGAGTTTACGAAGCAAGCGGCAAGGATGAGAGCACATCCAGCGACGACCGAGTGCTCAAGTAGTAGCAGGTCCTCCCACGAGACTGCAACGCTCTCTTCCTTCCGTTCCATGCGTCCTCCTTGGGCGTGTGAAGGAGAGAAGGAGGAACGAGACACTCTGATGGTCGCACCTCGGCTGTTTTGGAACCTCTTTATTGCTGGAACGTTGCCTCGACGCCCTCAACGCCGAATTGATGGGTCAAGCATAGACATCCTCGCCTGCGAGGAGTTCGAGGCAGCACATGAGCACGAGTTTGTTCACTTTGTGTTCTTTTGCTGGCGCCCCGACGTCGAAGACGAGTCGCCATCTTCGACGAAGGAGACTAGTGGCGCTGCCAGCAGCGGCTGCAGTGTCATCTCGCGTATATACGAAGACGAGCGGCGCACTATCATCTACATTCATCAGCGGCTGCGTCACATGCACCACGTAGCGTCCAAGATTGGAAACGGCAGTGCAGCGTCACAGCTAGCGACTCAGATGCTCCAGGGACTCATACAGCAAGCGCCAACGCTCTTCCCAGTCCTTAAGCGACGGCTGCGGAGGGAACCAGGCCGCGTTGTGGTCGCCTGTGTGCCAAGCGATGACGAAGGCAACGAGGAAGGCGAAAATAGGGCGCTTGAGGACGTCATGTCCGGTACGCTGCTCTTCTTCCTCCAGCGCAGCGTGGCAGTCTCTCCATTGGAAGCACTCGCGACGTTCGCGCGCGACTGCAGCCCGGGGTTCCTCGCGTACCCGCGGCGCGCGTTTGCGCACCAGGTGAGCTTGTTCTCTTGTCGGCAGCAGCAGGCGCGCCGTCGCTTGGTGGAGACAGCGGCAAGCGCGCCCGAGGACCAGAAGAAGCGCGTGCTGGTGTGCCTGTGCGGCGCGAGCGTCGTGACGCTGCAAGTCTCGGCCCTGCGTCAGGCGTTCGCGACACAGCGGTGCTCGTGCGTATCTTCCAGGGGCAGCTGCGCGAGTTTCCACCCGTTCCCAGCGCCATCGACGGCATTTCAAGGTGATAAGAGTGTTCGTGGGGCTGGCGAAGAGCAGAAACAGCCTCGAGACGACGCAGAAGGAGACGGCGACGACGCTCTCTTGGGGGTGGAGGACGTCGTGTCCTTAACACTCTCAGCGTTTGTCCACGACGCGTGGGAGGAGCAGCTCGTGATGCCCATGGAGGTGCTGGCCAGGCGCCACTCGCCCGTTCCATGGGTCGTCGTGGACCGGGAGGCCGTTGGGCGGCTCGACTCGCTCCTTGACGGGCACATAATCAACGCGTCTTCCTCCCTGCCACCAACAGAAGCAGCGAGCGACGCAGTAGGAGCGTCTTCTGGCCTGCGACGACGCGCATCCATGTCCTTGGACGCCCTCAAGCGCCTCGCCAGCAAGGACCGCGACTCGCCGCGACCGCCTCCGCCGTCCACGTCCCCATCCACAAGCGACCTATTGCTGCGCGGGCTAAGCGCACGCGCGAGTCGCCACGGCCCCGACCGACCGCGCGCGTCTTCAGCCGACGACAACACCAACAGCGCGGCGTGGACGGTGCTCGAGTGCGCGCTGTGCCAGCTGCCCATGTGCGCCATGCCCCGCGACCTGAGCGGCCGCGTCGCACTGCCACTGCTGCCGGACGCGCGGGAGGGCTACTCACCCCTCGTCATCCCATGAACACGATATCACATTCCTCCTCACAGACCACCATCAACAATACAAAACGCACTCGTTTCCAAGGTGAGAAATATGTTAGTTAATTTATGGCAGTGAGCTCGGCGTGATGTCTTCCCGGTCGAGTCTCTCCGACGAAAGGACCGTGTTCGTCCTCCTGGGGGCGGGGGGGAGGCCCTCTCCATCGCCAGAGATGCACGGCGACGTCGAGGGCGGACGCGCTCCGCTCTCCCTCGCCGACCAGCGCGCGCCGGCGCCTAAATACAGGACCTCGTCTTTTCGTTCATATCAATCGGCCTGCGCATGCGGAAGCCAGCGCCGCCCGCGGGAGCCTCACTTGAAGAGCTGCGCGTTCTGCTTGAGCGACATGCTGCGCCGGCGCTTGAGCTGCATCTGCAGGTCTTCGCTCTTGGCTAGGATCTGCTTCACGTTGGAGATGTACTCCTGGCACGGGCCCGGCAGGTCCTGCGTGCCCTGCTGCTTGGCCAGGAACAGGCACTCCGAGTGCGAGCGCCGCCGGCGCATGAATCGCTCGGCGTCTTCGTTGGGTAGCGACGACGAGAGCGGCGGCGGGCTGGGTGGGCCGTCTGCATTGTTGCTTGGGGGAGGCGAGCGGATGCCGGCGGTCGAGGACGGTGAAGATGACGACGGCCACTGCGGCTGGCGCGTTTGGCTCGAGTCGAACGTGTGCATCTTGGTCTTGTAGTCCTTGAGTACGTTCGTGTCAACCGTCAGGCCGTTTGGGTGGTGCGTGTGGTGTTCAGGGTTCTCAGGGCTAGCGAAGCGGCGCATAAACTCCATAGTAGATGGTAGTTTATGGGATGAGATGCGAATGGGGTTTGGAACTTGGGGGAATTCCGTCGTGAGCAGCGCGGCGCAAATTTGAGACTAACGACGGGGTTCCGACGAGCGCAACGAGGGGGATGGAGAGACCGTACTGCTGTACAGTGGTGGGCCGGGGGTAGCAGAAGTGAAAGAAATGATAAATTACCAAACATCTGAATGAAAAGAAATTCAAAGTGTCAAAGTATTCTTCTTTTTTTTTCCTTTGTTTCTTTGTTTCTTTGTAAATGAGAATGAGATAGATGAAATTTACCAATCGCATCATACATAGTAAAGACTAGTATATTTTTCCTTATACTAAAACATATGTTTTATTTTTTAATAAACATCAATAATTTAATGAAATGTCGATTATTACTGAAAATAACAATGTTACTCAATTTTCGTAAAAATTATGACAGGTGGATGAACCGAATTTGCTGGTCCCCGCTATCGGACAAGTACGAAGCAAACCGTCGCTCAGAAAAATATTTATAAAAAAACATAAAGAACATCCAATCATGATGAAGAGCGAGTAGGGATCAACAGTGAGCAGATGAACCAGGGCCATCTCCTCCCTAGTCCCAGCATCCCCAAGTGTTGAAGTTCGGGCCCGCGTGCGAAGAACCAGCATGCAAACGTGGATCTCAGAGAGGCGCATAAAAACCGTCTGTTTGGTAATTTATCTATGGAGTGTGTGTGAATACGTGTAAAATATGATTGGTTTGGTAAATTATGTAATTGAGATTGTACAAGATTACGAGTGGAAAGATATCTATTTTTATGAAATTATGATTTTGGTCATTCACAGCAATTGCGTTTTTGCCGATTGCAGAAACATAATGTTGCATTTGGAATCGATTAAGTATGGACGCAATCACAATGCGAACGATGAGATGGGCGAGTCAAGCGATTCTTGCATTGCTTCAAGCGAGTACCAGCAAGAGGCAATAATGCAATCACAATTGGTTTATATGACGCTTGGTGATTCACAGGTTTATACAGTAATAACTTTTATTAATGTCTGGTAAAAAATTGGCTAATGTACAGTACTGACTATTCATATCTGAATGTACGTAACTTGCTTCAGGATGAGCATTCAACCCCCGAGACCCACACGCAGCAGAAAAAAAGAAAAGAAAAAAAAAAAAAAACCTGCATTCCGCCGTTATGGCGTAATTTTCAAATTGTGTCTTTTTTTTACACTCGGGAAAGTGTGGATGGGATTTCGCTGCCTTTTCTCTTTCGTCTTCGTCATGTGAAATTTACTCAATCTATAGATGAATAGGGGTAAAATATTATCTTTGCATCCCATCTACTCAAAACTGAAAATTCGAATAACTGCGTCGGAAAACACCAAGCAGACTTTCGTGGATGTTTCAGGTGACACAATAAATGCACTGGACAACATGACGGCCATAACAAATCAAAACTACAATTCAACCCCTCTATCGAGATAATTGTTTGATAATTTATCGCAATTTATGCTGAGTACAGTCCATATATCGCTGGTGCGTTTTTTTGAATTTTGTTCGTATCTATGTAAATTTGACGTCTGATCCCCTGTCTGATGTTCTTATGGCTCTGATGTCGGGTAAGAATCCGCACTGATGTTTTGTATGCACTGGAACAGCGTCTTTTCTGGAATGCCACCCAGAATGAAAACTACCCGTTGGTAACTTTTCAATATTTTATAAATTACATTACACTGAAATGTTTTTTTTTTTATTGCTAATAAAATAAATTACTTGCTGTAGTTTACGCATTCAGAATGACAGGGGGAGGGAAGGAAAGAGAGAGGGTGGCTGGCTGGCTGGCTGATGAAAATGGCAATGCGATTGAGGAGGAAGTGCTCAACTCCACCACTTCCCAATGTGAAAATTGAGATCCGTTCAACGGCTATTTCTTATCTAGCAATGGAGTCTTTTCCATGTTTATTGCTGTAGTCAACCATGCAGTCTGATACCAAGCGGCGCAGCCAGCACAAACCGATGCGCATGCTCATTTACGTTACTGTACCACCCTGTAGATGCGCTAGTTCAGACACAAACAAGCGATCCAGTGACATGAGAATGGCTCTGCCAGAGGGGACGCCTACCATAGTATACGTCCCTATCCTATCAGTATACATTCGATGTGTATACATATAATTTTACCTAACTTATCATTTTATAGATATCTTCCACTGTTGTAAAGTATGGCCTAAATGTAATATTTCACATTCAGCATCCCACATACAATATTATGAGGGTTTGACACACGCACCAAGCAGCTTACAAGTATCATACAATTTTCAAGTCAAATACCGGAGGAGTTCAATTGGTTCAAGTGTCAAGCCCGTTGGCTCTACATACATAGTCTCCGTTTATTTATTTTCCTGCAAATACACTAGTCTCTCAATGACCTAACGCCCTTTGCTCTCTCTCTCTCTCTTTCTCTCTCTCTCATTTGTCCGCCTCGTCACATCACACGGCGAACGGGTTTAGCACCGCCATGCCGTCGTCCTCCTCCTCCTCGACGTAGTCGCCGTGGGGCGAGCTCGAGGGCGACCGGCGGAAGTTGGCGGGCATGGCGAGCGGCTTGGGCGCCGGCGCAGCGGCCTGCGAGCCTCCGAAGAGTGAGAACACACCGCCCAGCAGCCCGCCGGCGGCCCCGTCATCCACGGAATGCGCCGCCTGTGCCTTCTGGAGCTCCGCCGGGCTGAACTGTAGCACGGCGGCGATCACGGGCACTAGGCTCGCCTTCTCGCTCGCGTTGTGGCTCTCGATGTACTTGATCACCACATTCTTGAGGTACTGTGGTGCCCAAGACGAAGGTGGTTAGCATCGATCAAGTGACACAAGTGCAGTGAGACGCCGACGTACCTCGATGTTGACGTTGGTGGGCGGCCGCTCGGCGAGCTCCTGCAGCCGCTTCTTCTGGCGCGTGGCCTCCTCCCACAACGCCTGTGTTTCCTCGAACTTCTTTTGGAAGTACTGCGCCTTCTCCGCCCATGCGTCCACCTGCTGCTTCAGCGCCGACGTGTCCACGTCAAGAACCTTACCCGTCTGTGCAGCACAACCAATTAGTAAAACCATCCAGGCACATCAGAACATCCGCAATGAATGTCTCACCTTGATGGGCGTACAGTCGTTCGGGTTGGGCTCACGGAGCGACGTCAAGCGCGCGAGCGGGATGGCGCGCGAGTCCGCGACGGCTACCGACAGGTGATGGTCCTGCTCCGTGTCGGACGTCGGCGAGGACGAGCGGTACAGCAGGTTGTTGTTGCCGTCGTTCTCGACCGACAGGGACGACGAGGCCGTCGACGACGAGCGCCGCTCCTTCTCCGATATGTAGTACGCATTGAAGCCTCGGTCGCTCCGAGGGATGCTGGGTCTCCGGAACGCGGTCGCCGTACCGCCAGGAGCACTGGCAGCGATCGCGTCCTGCAGCTGGTGCTTGAGCAACGCGATCTCGTCGTCCTTTTCCTGCATCCGCTCGCACTCTTGCTCGGTCTGGCGGTCGAGCGCGTTCGTGAGAGCAGCGACCTCCTCCTTCAGCGCATCGTTCGCCTCTCGCAGGTCGTGAAGGTTGTTCTCCAGCGGCGCCTTCTCCTTGATCAACGCCTCCATGCGCGCCACCTCGGCCTTCAGCGCCCGTACCTCCGCCTGCAGCGACGCCTCCGCCTCGCGCTTCTCGACGGCAGCGGCATGTCGAACGCTCTCCTCACGTGAAGAGACCTCCGCTTCCGCGGCTTGTACGCGCTTCTCCGCGGCGGCCACGTCGGCTTCCAGCGCCGCGATCCGACCCTTCGCGGTCATCAGTTCTTGCTCTAACCGGGCCACGTCTTCCGAGCTCTTCTTCAAATTTAGCTTGTTCTCAGAAGTTGCCTTCTTCAGCGCAACGTGCGCGCGCTTCTTGTACACCTCGAGCTGTGAGCGCGCCGTGGTCGCTGCATCTGTTTCTGCTGTCAGTTGCGCCTTCAGCTGCTCCATCTCACGCTCCAAGTTCGCCACTAACGCCCGCTGCCCCTCCGACTCACTTGTGGCGTGCTGTAACTGTTGGATCGTACGGTTGGCTTCGGAGAGCTTCCGCTCCGCGTCGGCTGCCGCCTGCTGCGCAGAGGACGCCAACTCTATGCGGTCCTTCTCAGCAGCAGCATTCCGTTCAAGCGCAGCCTTCAGCGCGGCTTCCTTCTCCTGTGCGGCTTGCGATAGCTCTGTGAGCTGAGCTTCGAGGGCTGACAGGCTGCCCTGCAACGTCTGTGCCTCTAACTGAGCCGCTTCCGTCGCTCGTTGCTTGTCGTTAATCGCTTCGTTGCGCTCTCCACGCGCTGTTTGCAACTCCTCCTGGAGCGCTACGAGCTGCGTTTCCAATGTGCTGGCTTGCTCCGCTGACATCTTCAGCTGTTGCTCCAACGCAAGCAGATCCTGGGTCTGCGTGGACTGCTGTTGCTTCAGGGCAGCATTGTCCGCCTCCAGTTGCTCACTCGTTTGCTTTTGCTGCTCGACTTGCTCGCGCAGGTCATTCGCGCTTGCCCGAATCTCCTCGCGCTCGTGAAGAAGTGCATCGGCTTGACCTTGCAACGAACGAATCACCTCGTCCTTGTCCTTGTCTGCCGCTTCGAGCTGCTCCACTTGCACTTGGAGTTGCTCGATCGTCGCATTCAACTCACGTCGCGAGGTGTCGAGCTCAGCACGCGCCTCCGATGCCTGCGTCTCAAGCTGGCAAATTGTATCAGCTGCGGTGCGAGAGGCAGAAGTCAACTGCTCCACTTGTGCTCTGTGCTGCTGTGCTTCACGCTCCAACTCGCTTCGCGCAGATTCGTACTTCTCGCCGAGCTCAGCAAGTTGGGCCTCGAGGTCGCGAATCTTGTTCGCTCCTTCATTAGTGGTCGCACGCAGCTGTTCCATCTCGACACCATGCTCCTCAAGCACACGACTGCGCTCACTTTCGGAGACCTGCAGGCTCTCACGTAACTCAGCGATTTGCGTTTCCAGATCGAGGATCTTCTCAGACGCCTCGGCCACGGCAGCAGCATGGCGTTCCGAATCAGCATCGCGCTGTTCAGTAACACGGCGCAGCTCGTGCTCAGATGTTTGGAACTGCTTCTTTAATTCTGCAAGCTGGGCTTCAAGATCGCTGATCTTCTCGGTGGAGTCGGTTGTGGCAGCAGCAAAGCGTTCCATTTCAGCACTGTGAGCTTCATTCGCGCGACTCAGCTCGCGCTCAGCAGCATTACATTGCTCAGTCAGCTCAGCGACTTCAGTTTCCAGAGCACCAGCCCTCTCAGTGACCGCAGCCAAAGCAAGAGTAAGCCGTTCCGTATCAGCAGCATGCTGCTCCTTCAGGTTAGCAATTTGCTCCTCCAGGGCGCTGATCTTCTCGGCGGCCTCCGTCGCGGCAGCAGTGAGGCGTTCCGATTCAGTACCGTGCGTCTCGTTCACGATGCTCAGCTCACGCTTCGACGCCTGGTACTGCTCCGTCAATTCAGCAACTTGAGTCTCGAGAGCGGCAATCTTCGCCGCCGCCTCAGTCGCGTTGGCTGTGAGTCGCTCCACTTCAACTTCACGCTGCTCGACCGCGAGGTTCAGCTCGCTCTTGGAGGCTTGCAGCTTCTCACCGAGATCAGTCACTTTGGCTTCCAGGTCGGCAATGCGCTTTGCCGCCTCACTTGCAGCAGTAGCTGACGCGTCCATTTGGTCCGCGTGGCGTTCGTTCGTTTGAGCCAGTTCGTTCGCGGAGGCGTCGAGCTTGGCGGTCAAGCTTGCGATTTCCGCCTTCAGATCCCGAATCTTCTCAGCAGCATCGTTATCAGCAGCTTCACGCTCCGCACGGGCCTTGTCCGCCTGCTCCTCCAGCTGCGCCACCAGCACCTGCAAGCGCTGCGCTTCTTGTTGCGTCGCGACGAACTTCTCGTCCAACGTCGCAAGTTGGGAACGGAGATCCGAAACCGTCGCTTCGCTCGATCGCAGGTCGCTTTTAATCGACTCGATCTGTTCTTCCAGTACCACACACTTGGCCTCGCCCTCCTCGACAAACGCAATGGCGGCGTCACGTTCCTCCTCGGTAGCAGTCACCTTCGCCTGTGTCGAAGCCAACTGCTCCCTCACCTCGACGAGTTCTTCGTTGACACTGCGTTCCATTTCTCGGGACTGGCTTAGCCGCTCTTCGAGATCACTCGTTTCCGACGCTCGTCGCGCCTCGAGATCCTTGAGGTCAGCCTCGATCTTCTCCAGCTTTTCCGTCAGATCCTCCTTTGCTGCAGTGACCTTTTCAAGCTCAGCCGTGGCCGCAGAGTGCTGTTGAGTGAGGACGAAGAGTGCGTCTTGTGCTGTGGTTTCCGACATACGGATGCGCATCAGTTCCTCTTCTCCCTCCTGCTTTTCCGACATGCGCTGCGCGTGAATATCATCCAGTTCGGACTCTAGGCACGCAACCTTCTCATTCGCTTCCTCCAGCCGAGCGACAACAGCGGCATGGTCTTGCTTAGCAGTCTCTAAACGGGACTTGAGTTGGTTCAACTCCTCCTGGATGGCTTCGATAGCAGTGTTCCGCTCGGCAAGGGTTCCCTCGAGTTCCTGCTTTTCTGCGATGAGTGCAGAGTGGTGCGTCTGGAGATCGTCGAGCTGTGAAGCAGTTGAGTTCGTCTTCTCGGTCTGCTTGGCGAGTGCGTCCTCTAGTCGAGCAATCGAAGCCTGAAGCTCCTTCTTTTCGTCTTGAATGGCGTCAAGAGTTGCTTCTAACTCGCTTGAACGAGTTGACGCCTCATCCAGCTTGCTCTGCAGTTCCGATGTTGCCTGCTCGGATGTCGTGCGCTGCTCCGACAGGGTCGTATTCAGCTGTTCAATCTCAGCCTCTCCGATCTCCATGTTGCGAATGAGCGTCTTCAACTCGGTCGCGAACTCTTCCTTCGTGCGCTCCAGCAACTCACTGGTAGCGACGAGCTCTCCACGTTTGGTGCTGAGCTCTGCCTCAAGACCTTCCAGCTTCTGCTTCATCTCGTCACGTTCAGCTTCAAGACTCAGCACTTGCTCCGATTTCTCGTGAACCTGCGCGTTGACCTCGTCTAATGCCGTTGCGTGCGCAGCAGAAGCATTTTCGAGCTGCTGCTGTGCTTCCTCGAGTTCGCTTTCAAGGTCTTCGATATTAGATTTCAGCTCGTCAATCTCGTTCTGGAGCGCATGCGTGGCTTCATCCATCTTGCGAGCAATCGCCATCTTCTCCGCGTTAACACTTTTGACTTGCTGCTCCAGCGTAGATGCACTCTCGGTCAGCTCACACTTCAGCTTGAGCAAGGCGGCAATCTCCTCGGACGTTTGTTCAAGGTGCGTCTCCATCTCCTCAATGCGCTGAGACGACGACTCGTTCGCCTCGGCCAACTCCGACGTGAGATCGGCGTTCTGTTGCTCGAGGGCAGTGATGCTTGCTTCGAGGTCCTCAATGATCATGTCCGACTTCTCAAGCTTCTCTTCCAGCGAAGTCTTCTCTTCTTCCAGCATGTACATGCGCTCACGGAGCCGGTCGATCTCGTCATCAGAACGGTCCATTGTCTCTTCCAGTTGCGCGCGGAGCTCCTGCTTGTCCGTCTCCAGCTCGGCGATCTTGTCAGCCAGCTCGTTCAGTTGCTCTTCGAGCTCGTTTTTGATGACTTGTTGAGACGAAGCGATCTCAGCCTTCTGCTCCTCCGAGTTGACGATTTGGTCTTGCAGCCGCGCGATCTCCCCGAACAGACGTGTCCGCTCGTCCTTCAGCATGTTGGTCGTTGTCCGGAACGCCTCAAACTCGACGACCTTCTCCTCCAACTTGCCCTCGCTCCTTTCCAGCTTCGCCTTGATGGCTTCGTACTCCTCGGCCAGCTTCTCCTTCTCGTTCTCAAGCGCGCGGAGCTGCTCTTCCAAGGTGGAGATGATCGCCAGCATCTGCTCGAGCTGCTCCTCCTGCTCAGTAATCTTGTCCTGCGCGTTCGACAGCCGCTCTTCGAGCTCCGACTTCTCTTCCATGCGCTCTTGGAGTGCCATTTCCAGGCTCTGCTTAGCTTCGTATGCGGCTTGGAGCTTCTTCTCCATCTCGATCATCTCGATCAGTGCAGCCTCGAACTCCTTACGCTCCGCCTCAATCGATCCTGAGTTCTGCTGCTGTCCGGCCGGCGACTTCTGCGAGATATCCATAAGCTTATTCTCGAGCGCAGTCAACTGTTGCTTTTGTTCGAGGAACTCCACCTTCGCTTGCACTAGCGACGAGCGCAGGTTCTCAACTTCGCGGTCACGCTCCTGCCAGCTCTCCGACTCGGTCTTGCTCTCGGCAATAGCGTGCAGTTCGTTGATGCGCTCTTCCAGCACATCGTTCTCGGCCTTGATATCGTCCAGATCAGTCTGGAGCGCACCCTTCTCCTTCTGGAGCCTGCTGATCTCTTGCTTCAGCGCCTCGAACTTGGCTTCGAAGGACTCCTTCTCCCTGGCAAACGTCTGCAAGTGTTCCTCTAGCGTGAGATCCTTTGCTCGCAGCTGTTCTTGGAAGGCAGCGTTCGCCGCGGCGAGATTCTCCATCTGGGAGGACAGTGTCTCGATCTCGGACGCTGTCTCGCGATGGACATCCACGAGTGATTCATGGTCCTGTTTCAGCTTGACGGCACCATCCGCTGTCTTGGCCACTTCAAAGATCATCCGCATGTTCTCCGCCTTGCACGCAGCCATCTCCGCCTCTGTTTCCTCGAGCTGCACTCGCATTTTCTCGAGCTGGACGCGCAGATCGTCCACAGTCTCCAGATCGGAGGTGTTGGTTGTGTCCTGGCGTCCCTTCTCTTCGAGTTCGCTCTGTAGGTTCGTCAGTTCCGCCTCGTATGCGGAGATCTTCTGCTCAGTTTCCTCGCGCTCGACTCGGTACTGCTCAAGCTGCATGGTCAGCTCCTCCAGCTGATCTCTCAGTGACTCCAGAGCGGCTGCGGCATCCTTTTCTGCTGATGCTGAGGCGTGGTGGTCGGTCGGATCGTCACATTGGCACTCGCTCTCGCTCGTTGTTGTCGCCTGCTCACCATCCGAATCGCACGCATTCAAGTTGTCGCTAGCTCTCCCTGTCATGCAGAGGTCGCTGATCCGCATCTCGTACTCTGCGATCTGTTCGGTGAGCAGCTGCACTTCCTTGTTCTTCGTGTCGAAGAGAGAAGAAATGTTCTCAAACGTCAAGTCGACGCCCATGTGCACGAGCACTTGCTCCCGCAGTTCCTCGACCTCGGCGAGATCCTGCGTAGCCTTGGCGCTGGAGGCACGAAGTGCGCTCAATTGGCTGTCGAGATCATGTCGTTCAGCATCCCACACTTCCTGATCTTTTCGGAGCTGCTGCTCGAACTCGTGAAGGCGGTCCTCTAGCTCCTTGGTGCGGTTGGAGCGTTCGCTATCCGTACCATCCTGGTCCGCTCGCGCCTTCTCAAGAGCGCGTTCGCTTGCGTCAAGCTGTTCCTGTAGCGCTTTGTTTTCCTCAACCATTCGGTCGAGTTGAGATGAGATATCTGTCTGCAGCTTCTTGGCCTCTGCCTCCTGTTGCTTCCACGCAGCCACTTGTTGCGTCATGTCGTCCACCTTGTCAATTAGTCGAGCATTCTCCGCGACAAGTTCGTTGCACTCGCGCTCTTGCTGCTGCTTTTCCTGTATCATCGCGCCAACCTGGTCGTTCAGGCGAGCGTTCTCATCTTGCAACACGAGCACGCGCGCTTCCTCCTGCGCGAATCGCTGCGTATTCTGTTGGAGCTGGTCGCTCAGTTCACTGATGACTTCGGCGTCCTTCTCCTGACTGCGGGCCGCAGCTTCCTGCTGCGTCGCCAGCTCCAATTTGAACGCTTCCACCTTCGCCAGTGCGACCTCGAGCTCACCTGTTTGCTCCTCCAGCTGCTGCTGCAAGCCGTGATACCGCGTGACGACGTCCCGCAGCTGCCCTTCGACCTCGCACCTCTCGGCCTCCTTCGCCGCCAGCTCCTTCTCTAGTGTGTGGACTCGCGCGGCGGCCGCGAACGCCGACGCGTTGGCGTCTCCGTTTTCGCCGGCGGACTCAATCGCCATTTGCTTGGCCGGGGACTTGAGCAGCTCGTTCTCCTCTTTGGCCTCCTGCAGCTGCTTCTGCATGGCGCGGCACTTGCCCACGACCGTCTTGAGTTTGTCGATGAGCTCGCGCTTTTCATCCTCAAGCTTCTGCACGGCCGCCTCGCCCTCGTGCGCGCTCTCGGCCCTGCTGCGTACGTCCATCGCAAGCGCCTCAGTCTTGCCGCTAGCTGCCGCGTCAGCCTCGCGCTCGTTCGCCAGCGCCTGATACTGCGTTTGCAGCGTGCGGTAGCGCGCCACGACGTCGTGCAGCTTCTTGAGCAGCAACTGGTTCTCCTGCCGCACCGGGTCGACCGACGCGCCGTCTGCCAAGATCGAACAATGCGGGAACACCGTCAGGCTCAGCAGCGGAAACATACACGCGCGACGCCACAACTCCGGGCGCCGCGCACGTGTTCAATGTACCGGACAAAGCGGTGAGTGTGCGAGAAAAGAGGAGACAAGCAAGGCGGCGCGATCGATCGGGGATCGGATTGAGCCTGCCCGATGGAGTCGAGAGTCAGCAACGCCACGACCGGACCACGCTCCTCTGTACTCCCACAGTGAACCCGACGTGCCGACACGCGGCGCACTTTCCACGTCTCCCCCTCTTCCCCGCGCACGCCCAGCACGCTGAACGCCGTGTGAGGGCGAATGTCACGTACCGTGGGCACTCGCGGACGCCTCCATCCTGCGCCTGTGGACCCGCCGCGCGCTCTGCTGTCGGCTCTGGTCGAAGGAAGGCGCGCTGCCTTCGCGTACCGCGCGCAGGGGTAATGTGACTTTAAATAATGCGACTGCGTTTGACTGCGCTTTTGTATGGACTCGCGCCTTTCTGGTCGCGCAGAGTATCTGTGTGGGCAAAAGGCTGAGGTGTGTGGATCGACTTGGATTCAGCGTTGGGGTGGTGCGATGCAGGAAAGCAAAGGGGGTAGGTGAAAATGTGGTTCGTAAGGACATTTGATAAAGTTTACATAAAGCTGATTTGGTGTAAGTGTTACGTAAGTATTTTACCTTCGATTAAGTATCCATATCGAGGGGACGTGCTGACGCCGTCCGCCATGTGATTTGCCCAGGGGGCAACTTTGACGAGATCGCGGGCACTTTTCGTTGACGACGGGCCGTGTTACCGGCTCTCTGTGGGGTCAAGTGGATACTTAAATGAGAGGTTACTCACCCTCCCACCAAATCCGCTTCTTCCAAAATCGCTCAAAACGCAATTTTCGCTGCAAAACACGATTTTGCTACCGCATTTTTGTTATCAGATGGTGGAGCGAGTGGGTCACAGGCGGCGCGGCAGCAGCTCCAGCACCAGCTCGTCGCGAGCGAGCTGCCGCCGCTTGTGCAGCAGCGCCGCGAGCATCTGCTCGGCCGTCATGAGGCGCTGCTCCTCCCGCTGGTCCGCCTGCGCGTGGTGGGCGTCCGTCGCCGCGGTGCTCGGCTCGGTACGCGTCGCCAGCAGCCCCAGGGCCCGGAACGCGGTCCGCTCCATTGCAGTCTGTGGCCAGAAAGCAGAAATCGCACGTCCTGATTAGGAAAAATTGACGCGCGCGTGTGTGTCTGAGACAGTCGACGTACGATCTGCGCCTTGGTGTGGCGGTGGCGGCGGCTCCACTGTGCATAGTCATCCTTCTCGACAATAGCACGACAAAAGGTCTCGACGGCCGCCTGTGTCCGCCCGTCCATCAACGGGGCTTGCTCGCTCGGCAGTACTTCAACGCTGTGGAATGCAATGCAACAGTGAGCGATGGAGGTGAATGTAGACGCCGTCACGTGCTGTGCTGTAGACCCATCGACCGTACCGTTGCCGCTTTCGCGACTGCAGCAGCACCTGGTGCGACGTCTCGAGGTACTCGTCCCACGCGGCCCACTTGGAGGTTGCGCACGACGGTGCATCCTTCGCGTCAATGCACTTATAACAGCGGTCATGCGCATCGCACAGCGTGCTCGCGTCTCCGTGAATGAAGCCCAGCAACTGGTTGACGCCCGCATGGTCTTCGCCGAAGAGGTGCGTCAGTTCCGTCACCAGCACGACGATCTCCATATCGGAGAACAGGTCGCCTTCCGCAGTAGCAGAGGTGTTTGGTCCGTCGTCGCTCTTGGACTCGCTGCCGATCACGATTACCGCCGGAGTGTACGCCTCGCCCTGGCTGCTCGACTGCGAGCGACCGCGATCATGTCCACCTCGCTGCCGCCGCGCGCGAACGATCTTGTCGATGACCATTTTGATCGCTTCGACGTCGCCACTAGTCGACAACACGGTCTTTATCTTCTCTAAAAACTGCGTAGGTGACGTCTTGCTTAGGCTGGTCGAGGAGCACGCGGTCGCTGGTCCGGAGACGTCGAGGCTGTGCCGGAATGTGTCCTTCCACGACGGCGGGGGCGTCACACACCGCTCTTTCTTCTTTCCGTGGTGCTGTCGTAGAAAATTCACCTGGAACATAGCGAACTGGAGCTTTTGGGCGGCCTCATCCAGCTCCATTTGCTCCGGGTCCATCCAGATGCGCAGGCTCACCGCGCCACACTGCAAGGATCCGAAGGGCGGCTGCTGCCGCCGACCGCTCTCCTGGGTTGCCGCGTTGCTCGCGCTCGTCGCTGGCTCACAGTCTTGGGGTAGCGTGACGGATCGAATCAGCGCTAGATCCACCTCGTACGCTAACGTCTTCTCGAAGCGGAGGATCAAATGAATGACCGCCGGGACATCGTCAGTATCCGCAGGTTTCGGTTCTTTGGCCAGCAAGATCTCGATCTGCAACTGCGTCGCGTCCTGGCCGTCCTCGTCCGCGCGAAAGAAGCAGTAGCGCGCGCCCACCTGGAAGCAGCACCAGCTTATGGCCGGCACCGGCGGAGAGCTCCGCTGCGCGTCGGCGCTCAGCGCGTCGTCTCGCACTGGAGGCGGCAGCACCGTCGACAGACTGCCGCCGCCCTCCTCTGCACTGGTAGAAGAAGAGCTGCCTCCTCCAGTACTCGCGGGCAACGACAGCAGGGCGTCGTTCGGCGAGAGCTTCCGCAGCCAGAGCTGCGCGTCCAGGAACGCCTCGCGCTCCATATTCCTCCTCCTCGAAGACGCTATAATTCTGACCGTTCAAAAAGCAAACCATCATAATTGCCTTCCCGAATAACGGCGTAAATCAAAAACCAGCTGCAAACTCAGAACCGTTAACTTTATCAAGTCAGTACTTGATGGCAACTCGTACAAAAATAATAACAAATGAGCACTTAATCGAGGTGTGTTTTGGTCTGCCAAAGCCGGCGTAATGCACACGTGCATGAGATGCCGATCGTCGCAACCAGACACTCGCTGGATATTCACAGCACTACCGCACCAGCATCAACTAAAATCAACCACAATTTAATCTGGCGCGTCGGTGCCGGATACTAAAGCGACACCTTCACTACAATGATCTTGGGCCGCTTGACGCGCCTGTGCGCGCTGGCCGCGGCCGCCGTCGTGGTGCTCGGCGCGTCCTCGACGTCCGCGGCGGACGTCCGCGTGCGCAAGAGCTGGGCCGCCCACACGGAGGACGAGAAAGGTGCGTAGTTGACAGCCTGAAAGAGAGGCCGTCGAGCGGTAGCTGACGTCGAGGGCAGCGCTGTACGTAAGCGCGGTGGAGCAGGCGATGGCGTCGGGCGCGCTCCTGCGCTTCACGCGGCTGTACATGGACGCGGGCGGGCTGGACGCGGTGGTCAACACGTGCGGCGCGCCCGCCTGGTACCGCAAGTTCCTGTTTGGCTACGAGAACATGCTGCGCGCGCAGGACGCCGACTTCGCCAACGTGACGCTGCCCTACTGGGACGTGTTCGAGGACTCGGCCAAGCGCATCTCGTCGCAGACATCGTGCAACAGCATCCAAGAGTGCTCCCCGTTCTTGGCCGACATGGGCGGCTGCAACGGACCGGACGTCGACTCGTACGAAGTCGAGGGAGTGACCGCCATCGGCAACTGCGCCAACACCAGCGTTGCGGCCTCCGCATGCACGGGCGGCACCAAGTGCGAGGGCTGCTTGCCTCGCGGGGACTGGGACATCGACGGCTCCTCGCTCGAGCTTGGGCCCACCGCGTTCGTCGAGGCGCTGCGCGCTGGCGCCAGTGGCAACAACAGCAGCGCGATCGACGCGCTCCGGTTGAGTATCCAGGCGAACTTCCAGCTCTCCGTGCACAGCGTCCTCGGTGGGGTGTACGAGACGCGCGCGGCTGCGTTTGACCCCGTCTTCCTCGGCCATTAGTGAGTGCGCCAATGCTTGCTCAGCCATGGAGTGCGCCGTACTGATTCCGTCGTGTGGTTTACTGTGATGCAGCGCGATGATCGATCTGGTCTACCAGCTCTTTCAGAACTGCAACGAGAGCGTCGCACTCACGGGAACGTGCAAGGACAACAACGGATTGACGATCACGTCGGTCTCCACTATCCCCATGACCCTCGATGGCGTGGCTGTCGAAGACGACGCCACGCTCGGCGCCTATTTCGCCGACGTTGGAACGACCTACGCGGATCTGAGCTTGCAAGACGTGCAGTACGAGCTGGACGCGTTTCTGCAGCAGCTGATGACCGCGTTCTCACTCGAGTGCACGTCGACGACGAGTTCGATCGCACTGTCGACCGAGGAGAGCACCTACGAGGATGCTAACGAGCTCGAAGACCTCGTGGACGCGCTCGCCTCGTGCTCAACCTCGTCGGTCAACGGCACGACGCAGTACCAGCCGTACGCCTTCATGACGTGCGAGCTGCTGTCCTCAATCCAGAACGGAGTGTTCACCAACTTCAGCACCCCCGTGCGCGAGTTCTTCCGCGTGTCCGCGGACGACCTGCCCAAATGCGTCGACGCGCTGGCGGCTGAGGCCACGGGCGAGGCCTCCGTCACCTGGTCGGACGACTGCGTGGACGACATTTCATCCGAGACCAGCATCGACACGGACGACTTCACCACGCTGACCTCCGGGTTCGCCGTCGTCACGATGGGTGTCGACGGCGGCATCGTGTTCCTGAACCCGACGACATAGGTGCAGACCAGCGTCCTCGGTCCTACCGGAGCTGTTAGTCGAGTGCGATGGATGGATATGTGTGCTAGTGGGAGAAGTGTAGACCAGCACCAATCGATGGTGTAGTTTTGTAGCCATGTTAACATTCCGATGTAATCATCTGGTCATTTACGTTATGCAAAAAGTACGCATGCGAACTTTACCATTTGTCAATTGCCTTTGGTTGGGGCACATGACCACGGCGGCGGCGGCGGCGGCGCCCAAGACGCTGGACGCGTGGCGCGGCGGTGTCTCCTATGGTGAGTTCTTTCAGCCCATTCGGCTGACAGTGCAGGGCCTGACGCCTCCGCCCCCCGTCGAGCCCAGCTCTGCTCCTGAGCCGGCGGTCGAAGAAGGCGCCAATGACGACGGGCCAGGGTCGCCCAAGCGGCGGCCGAATCCCTCTCCGTCGATGCCCAGTGGGTCAGACGCGCAGCGAGGCGCTGACGACACCCGCCGCGATAATGTGCTGGTCATCCCGGCGTTTGAGAGCGCGACAATCCCGGGACAGCAGCGGCACGTGGCGCTGAACGTGGGCGGCCCCGTGTGGGCAATGGACTGGTTGCCGAGCCAGGCGACAAACAAGAGCGAGGACGTTAAGCCTGCGGATGAAGTGCCAGCGCAGACGAAGAAGCAGAAGCAGAAGCGCGGGCGGCCGCCGACGCGCGGGAAGGGCAAGCGCGAGTGTCCCGAGGAGCTGGGGAAGGAGAACGCGGCGGAGAACGCGGCCAAGAACGATGCTCCTCCGAATGAAGAAGCTGGCAAGCACGATGACAGCCCTTTGGAGTGGCGATTCCTGGCGCTGTCGACTCACCCGCCGTGTGAGGTCCGTGACGGACAGGTGCTACGGCCCACGCCGCCTGACCACTACTACGACGCACAGGAAGGCGCGCGCAACCTCATCCAAATTTGGGCGATCCCTGTGCCGCCCAAGGCAGGGCTCAAGCGTGCACTGCCAACACCACAGCCGCGTCTGGTGTACGGCATTGAACACTCGAGCGGCGTCGCGTGGGAGATGCAGTGGAGCCCGCTGGTGGCGCAGATGCCTGACGAGATCCAGGCGCACGACTTGCTGGGAGTGCTCGCGGTAACCTTTGGCGATGGCAGCTTGCGCGTGTTTGCCGTCCCTCAGATACCGTCCGAGCGATTACAAGAACCAAAAGGGAGTAGTGATGGAGCATCCGCGTGCATTAAGGCGCTGCCGCCGCTTGTGACAGCACAGCTACCGCGCATCATCCCCCTGTGTCTGCAGTGGTCACCTCGGCGCTGGAACTTGCTGCTGACGGGTGGATCAGACGGTAGGAGCATTGCGCTTATTGCTCGATGGCAGCTTCTTCTCGTTGCTAATTGCTACACCCGTTATGCTCTGGTGGCGAACAGGATCTATTGCGCTGTGGAACATCGAACCAAGCTTGGCAGGCGCTGCCGTCTCCGAAGTCGATACGGATCTCATAGAACCGCAGCGCCGCTTCCAGGATGGTAAGTAGTTGGTCTGATCATTTCTCCACGGGTCGTTCAGTTTTTTTTTTTTTTTTTGTGGCTTACGGTGATGTCCTTTCGCTGCCCTACTTGTGAATACGTTATAGCCGACACGATTGGGAAGCAAGATGCCTTTGACTGGGGCAACGGTTGGGCGGCAGTCCGAGCGATCTCGTGGTCGCCCTTCGACGACTTCATATTCGCCACCACAGGCAATGTACGCGTCAGCATCGAATGCGTTGTGGTTTGTTGTAGCTCTTGTTCTGACTTCCTCTCTATCTGTGAACGCGGCTTCCTTCCAGGACTCGTTGTTCAAGGTCTGGGATGTACGCGAGCCGCGCATCTGCCTCCGGTCTCATCGTATCCGGTCGACGTGGGGGAATGCGATCCAATGGGTAAACGACACGGCGATACAGATCTCGGGCGACCAAGGATCGGTCTACCACTATGACATTGTGGTAAGTCTACCGCGCTCTTGCTCATTGCTTGATCCTCTTGCAAAAGGATCCAATCAACTGACACTTTCTGTGCGGTGAACACACTCAGAGCGGAAGCTACCAGAAGCTGCACTTCCATCCGCAGGTCGACTCGCCTATCTGGGACATCCAGCTTGCGCGTCGAGATCCCATACCCATCTTGCTGTCAGCATGTGCGTCAGGCAGCATCCGCGTTGCGCCCGCCCGGAAACTGTATCGAGCACCGCAGAACTGCGTCGAGTTTTGCCGCATTGCCGGGCGCAAGAGCGCGAGCATCCACGATGAGTACAAGGAGCTGACAGTGAGCTTCGAGACCTCGACAATCTTGGGGTCATCTGAGGGAATGGGTCCTGGTATTCGCGAGTTTCGTGAACGCGATGCGGCACTGCATCGTCTCCGGCTCACGACTGTTCGTCCTCATGAGTTCCCGTGCTTAATGGCGACCGCTGGTCATGCCGGCCTGGTCCTCATTCTCGAGATGCAGGAGATGCTCGACAACTTGATCGCGGACCATTTCCAACCGCCGTCCAAGAAGAAGACCGGCCGACCGAAGAAGCTTCAGTTCCCGTTTGCAGGCGTCCAGCATCCGGTGACGCCTGTGAAGTCGATGCCAATTAGCGTACAACCGTCGAGACGACGGCATCTCACGCTCGGAGGCTTTGCATCAGTGAAACCCGGCGGAGCATCGGCCAAGAAGAAGAAGAAGAAGAAGAAGCGGAAGGTGATTATGGCCACTGTCGAGTACCACTTCGAGCGTGGTTCAGGCTCCGGTCTGGGAGGCGCCGAGGAAGAGGACGAAGAAGAAGAGTTTGACGATGCTGAGGAGTCCGAGTCGGACGTTTCTCCTGACCTGGACGATGACGAGAACTCGGATGACGACCGGGCCACTTTCTCGGACAGCGACATCGACGAAGAGGCAGGATCTACACCGCCGCAACTCAACCCGAATGAAGTACGACTGATGTCCGAGTATCAGCTGGACTTGTCGGAGGAGGATGCTATTCTGCTCGCAATCCAAATGTCGGAGGCGGACCAGAGCCAAGGCGGCAGCACTCTTGCGGCTGTCAACACTGGCAACTCTGATGCGGCAGCGCAGTCTTCTACGTCTCCGAGTGAAGAGCTGGATGCATTGACTGCGTCCTCCGCGCCAGTGAAGGGCAAGAAGAAGGCACCGACGAAGCGCAAGGCGTCTGCGAAGGCGTCTGCGAAGAAGACCAAGTCCTCGAGTGCAGTTGTTCCTCCTCTTGCAGCTTCATTGACGGAGCAAGGGCAAGCTATTGAAGCTGCGTCGACGCCTGCTAATGAAGATGCTGCTGCCGCGGCTGCTGGTGTCAAGATTGAGCCGTCAACCGGGGCTGCGAGGAAGAAGCCGACACCGAAGAAGCCGGCACCGAAGAAGCAGACCACGAAAGTGAAAACATCTTCATCCAAGAAGGCTCCGTCTGGGTTGCCGACCGAGCACGAGCAGATGGTGGACCAGGCTACGGCGTTCCAGATGATCACGTACCAGCGTGGGTTGACGGAGGAGGAGGCCCTGATGGAAGCGATTAGACTCTCGGAGATGGAGACGATGCGGCGGTCTTCGCGCCCCAAGCGCCCGATCGCCCAAGTCGAGCTCGGAGAGCAAGGTAGTGCTGGATCGGCTGCCACGCCGTCTCCGTCGCGCCGCCGAAGGGTGGACCTCCCCCGCAATATGGCGAAGCAGAGCAAGCGTTCGCCGGTGGCTAAAGCCGCCACCAAGCATGCTCCAGCGGCGGATGAGACCAAGCAAGCATCCACAACCACTGTGCCGACCGCTGAATCTGTGACAAGTACCCAGGACGCCAGTTCCATTGAAGGGAATGACGCTGCAGCGAGCGTATCAACAGCAGGAGCCTCACCGCCACTGGTGAGCGCCGCTGCTGAAGAGAAACCTGAGAAACCAGCGCCAAAGCAGCGCAAAACCGCATCACAACCGCGTAAGAAGAAGACGCAGAGTACCAACACCTCGAAGCCGCGCTCCACCGATCCAGCCAAGGGCAAGAAGAAAGGCAGGACGTCGGCGTCGGGACGGCGCGGCCGCAGCGACAGCCTCCTCCAGGGCGTGGGTGGTGAGATCCTGTCGGAGCAGGAGGCGCTGCTCATGGCGCTGAAGACGTCCGAGATCGAGTACTGACCAAACTGAGAATCAAAAACGTCATTAACTCAAAATGTAGCCATGTCTGTTGACCCGCCCGATCTTGCCGCAAACTTCAACGCGCCGTCGTTTTGTTTACCACCACAACTGTACTGTGCTTCAGTATACGCTACAGTAAAATAATACAGTACAATTTACTGTTAATCGAATAAGCTCTGTAATGTAAACGCATACAAATAGTAAGATTATAATAGACTTTCGACATGTAAAAGCTGTGTATCTATAATTTCGAAAAGAAATCATATTGCGGTTACACAACGCTCGACTAACCTATACTTTGAAGAGGTAATCAAGAATAATCAAGAATCCGCATTTCACATGTATTTTATTCGATTTCTCCATTTTCCACATTGCAGCATGTAAAGACAGCAGAACTGGTGGTTCGTGGGCGGAAAATCCGCCATGACTTGGTGGCTTCTTTGTGACAAAACCCCAAAAAACAGCAGCAAAAAAAACGAACGGCGGCGTCGTGGGTTACTCCCCCACGCCAGCCGCATGCGCAGCTGCGGTACTGCAGCAAATATATACAAAATTCAAGTCCACCGATCCAGCGAAGTGTAACCCCGCTTCGACGTCGAGTAACCCACCCCGCCCCTTCCCCCCCCCCCCGTTTCCGTAACGACCATCACTCCGCTTCTTCGCCTCCCGACCCAGTTGACCTTCGGCAGGCGCGCGCGCGTTATTTTCCGCTTCCCCCTTCCATAAATAAGGAGAAAGTGCGCCTCGCCCCCATCGGTCGGCGCGCTGGGTGACGACGCCGGCAGACGGACGCGGTACTAGTGGCGGACATGGGGAACGAGTACTCGACAGGCGGCGGGGACGGCGTGCCGTTCGTGTGCTGGCGGCGTGCGCCGCTGCCGGTGGCACCCGCGGAGGACATCGACGGCAACCTGCACGCGCACAACAGTGAGGCGCTTTCGTACCACTTCGCCGAGGCCTCGAGCTACAAGTACGATCGCGTGCCGCGGCTCGTCACGGGCGACATGGTGTTCACGGACCCGCCACGCGGAGACGGCGACCTGCGCAATAAGAGCGACCTGCTCGGCAGCATCGCCGTGGTCGAGCGCGGCGGCCGGCTGCACTTTCCCGACATTGTGCGCCGCCTGCTCGTGGCCGACGTGATCGGCATCGTGTTCATCGAGCGAACGGATAACAAGCTCGCGGTGCAGTCGCTCTTCGACGGCTTCCACTCGTCCGGCCGCCAGTCGGTCCCCATCCCGATCGTGCTGCTCTCCAAGTTCCACGCCGACCAGCTCCTGCGCGACCAGCCCTCGCGCATCTCGATCGAGCTGCTGCGCGGCGACCAGGCCGTCAAGTACGTCGTGCCCGATGATATTTATTTCGGCGTAGCCTCAGCCGCGCGCGCGGGAGACGTCGACCTGCTCCGCCACCTGCTGCACATGGACGCGTCCGGATCTGCCACCGAGGTAGGCAGTCGCCTTCGCTAACGGAATGAATTGACATGTACTAACAAGCATGCGACTTCATGCGCATCAGCAAAACTTTCCGAAGGCCGTGGCGCTATGCGATGCCGCGGAGAACGGGCACGTTGACTGCATCGAGGTTCTCCACGGTTTTGGTGTGTCGCTTGACGAGCAAAAGGTGCGTTGCAGCTTCACTTGCTGCTCATTTATCACTGCTTGTGTCACTCACTGTTCGGCCATGTCATCGTTTGCGGTGACTACAGCCAAACGGGACGTCAGCGCTGATGATGGCGTGCTCCGTTGGGAATGTCGAGGCAGCGCGCGCACTGCTGATGTTTGGAGCGAGTCTGGACTTGGAAGATGTACGATCCCATCGATCAAGTTGCTGCTCCACATGTCATGTTCCTGTGTTGACTTACGAATGCGATTCCATGATGGCTAGGTGCACGGGTTTACCGCGTTGATGATTGCCGTTCGCGATTGTCGCCCGTCATGCGTGAAGCTTCTGATTCGCAAAGGAGCGCGCATCAATTTATCGAGAAATCGAGTACGTATTCACGAAGTTGTTTTAGACGCTTGACTCTCGACGCGCTAATCATTCTGTCAAACCGTCGATGCATGCTCAGAGTCGAGGAACCACGGCCCTTCACATTGCCGCTCGATCAGGGTATGACGAGTGCTGTTCCATTCTCATTGACGGAGGCGCTGAGCTCGACACGCAAAGCGTAAGTGACGCGAAGTGGCAACTGCTGCGGTAGAATTACCGAAGTATTGGTGACGTGACGTGGTTGTGATTGTTTCTAGCCAAACTCGACTACCGCCTTGATGGAGGCTGCTCGAGCAGGCAAGCTAGGGTGCGTGAAGATCCTTGCAAACGCTGGAGCCAGCATCGAAGCGAAGGACGTACGACTACACACTGTTACGCACTTCTCTTGATGGTGGTCCCACTAACTTTGACGCCATTATGGTGCCTAGCGTGATGGCAACAACGCAGAAGCGCTCGCCCGCTTCGCGGGGCACACGGACGTCGAGAATTTCTTGCGCGAACAGGCCGAGAGCGTACGTTATTTATGTGTTCCAAGACTGGTAACGCTTCTGATGCTCAGCTCAATGTGATTGGACTAACGTGTGACCTGTTGCGCTAAAAGGAGTCGGTCAAGGACCACCGCAGAAAGTTTGAGGAGACTATCACGCGAATCAACTCGACGCTTGCTGACGTGATGCAGATCGCCAAGAAGAGCAGCATCTCGGTCGACGCGCTGCTGCGCGAGATCACGCGAGACCACAAGTCCAGCACATGGCTTGAACAACCGCCGATTATTTATGAAGTCTTCCGATTGCTCACCATCCCGACCTCGGCGCCAGAATCGTTGGTGACGGAAGACCCCATGTACGGCAAGTACACGGTCCAGCATTTCTGCTGCGAGATCGCCCTCTCATACACGCGAAAGATCTTCCAGAAGCACGCAGGGGATGCCGGCTGGACGCCATCAGCACCCGAGGAGTGGAACATGGAAGCGTCGTCGGGGTATCTCAAGGTGCTATTTAAGTTTGTGTGCACTTCGGAGTCGCTGGATGAAGTGTTGCTGGTTCTCTTCTGCAAGGTGATCAACAACTTTGTCGTGAGCCAAGACCTCGGCCCGCTGTTTTGGCGCTTCCTGGCGGATGACGGGCGTTTTGTGATCCCGTGGCTCGTGTCGCACATCGGACTGGACTCTATCCACGACACGCTCGTGTGGCTGCTGTACTCGGACATGACGGAAGCGGGGCAGGAAAATGTGCGCAAGAGCGGCATCTTCGACAGTCTGTTCGCGCGGCTTTACTCATGGCAGCGAACGCTAGGGTGGGGCGTTGGGACGTCGTTCCAGCGCGACTCGGTCGAGAACATTTGCTCGCTCGTCAACTACATCGTGTACCCTCCGTCCGTTTATATTATGAACGGCATCGCGACCTTCGTCGAGAACACGGACAACACGCTTCCGCTGATCACGGACCAGCACTTCCCGCTACACCACAACGAGCTGTTCAAGACGCTGCTCACATTCTTGCTCCACTCGACGGATGTATCGTTCAGCACGCTGTTCAACCTCGGGTATAGCGAGCTCTTGCGGCAGACGACGACGGAGCCTCCGATCGTGGTACGCGAGGGCGGTGCGCTGTCCATCGTGATGGAGCTCATGAGCACGTTGGGTTACCACAAGAAGCGGCGCGACGTGACAGGCATTGACACGCTGCTCAAGAGCGTATCTCTGGTTTTGCTACAGGAGCTGACCCCCCAGGTCGAGAAGTTTGTCAAACTGTGCCAGTCGGTTGTATCGGCCGACATGGCTGCGCTTGAGAGCTTCACCAAGTCCGCTGGCAAGCGCCATTCGACGCCGATGAAGTCGAAGGGCTCAGCATTGCTGTCGCTGATCGCTTTTCTCAAGCGCTGCGTGTTCCTCCAGAGCGGCCATATCGACTACTTGCTGGCGCACTTTAATCTCATGCCGTGCTTCCTCGCGTGCTACGACTCGCACCCGAACAACAGCCTGCTGCACCACGAGCTGACAGACGTAATCCGTTTCGTGCTCATGGACCCGGACCAGAAGCGTCTACCGTCGTGTCCACTTCTCAATGGACTCTTTGTCGAGGGCGCCAACATCCTCGACTTCGTCATCCGCGCCTACGACCAGCAGGTGCAGTACAAGGGCCACATGACGACGATTGCCAACAGCATCTTCACGCTGACCAAGTAAGTTTGTTTTGTTGAAGGTTGCTTCTTCACTGAGCCGACGCTGACTGTGATTCACCTTGATTATTAGCACTCCAAACTGCCGGAGCGGCCCGGCAGCCATCACGTGCCAGGAAGTCGTGCGGCAGTACACGTCCCAGCACCAAAAGTGGATCGAGTTCGAGGCGAAGCTTGCGGAGCAGAACCTGATTGAGATGCAGCCTTTGGGCCAGCGGCATGCGCCGCTGTGTCACGGCTGCCTCAAGGTCAAGGAGAACGCGGTGGAGTACGTGACGAGCACTTTTGCGGAGAATGACGTCGAGTTCACCGGGTACCTCGAGACCATTTTCTCGGGTCCAGCGAGCCACGTGTGCAAGCTCAACTACACAGACGACTTCCTCAGCGGCTTCATGTACAAAAAGGACAAGATCCACGACCACATCCCGATCCCGGAGCCCACGCGCGTGAGCTCGTTCATCCAGTTCCCAGTGCCCATGCCTTTCCACGCGCTCACGTTCACGCTCACGTACTTTGGGCTGTGCCAAGTGTGCGATAAGCTGTGGTACTGCGATACGCTCCAGAGCGCCAATTGGGCCAACCGCATGAAGTGGGTCATGCCGACGTCGGTGCGCAAGTGGTACAGCTTTGGCGTCACGGCAGGCCCCGGTAGCGGCGCGCACGGCATCCAGTTCTCGACCAAGGGTTACAAGAGCTTCATTGTGCTCACCGACACGTGGGGCCGGCAGGAGCAGTGGGTGCACGGGCTTAACGAAGCGATCGAGGGTCTGTCAGCGCAGATGGCGCGCCGCATGGCGTCCGAGACTGCCATGGCTATCGAGATCGACAACGAAGTCGACGCAGACCAGTTCGACCTCTCGGGTTTCGCCAACAACGGCTCGGGCAGCGATAGTATAGGTGGAGGAGCGCGTGCACGCTCAAACACGGACGGCATGGCACTCGAGCGCGAGGCTACAAAGACCGAGAGCACGGCGATGCGACGGAAGAGTGGTGGGCCGCTTTCGTCGAACGCTACTGTACGACCAACAAATCCGGACGAAACGGACGCGGCGGATGCAACAGCGGAAGACGGCAAAGACGCGCCGGGGAAACCCACGGCCACACTGCCGCCCAAGACAAACAACGTACGCGGAGACAAGCCTCGCAACCTGGACCTGAAGCGCTTCCAGCCGGACACGCGCAAGTTCTCGGAGATCCTCAAGAACCTCAAGATGGCCTCGCCGCCGCGCGTGAACGTGCGCGCGGGCCCGCTGCCGATGCACTCGCAGATCCCACCGACGCCGCCCGCGTCCTCGACGCTGTCGCCCTCCGGACCGGAGAGCATGGGGCTTCGCCATGTCATGTCGACGCCCAACCTGACCCAGCTACGCAGATGAAATCCGTCAAGGAAGCAACCGTAGTGGGCTAACAAAGAGGCAAACAACAACTCTGAACACGATTATTCTTTACTCGTTTGTTAGCACTGGTGGCTCAGTTCATGGATTTTCCGACGCTCTCCTCTCTGCCCTTGTTCCGATACAGTTAATACAGTAAAACCCCACAATCCGTGAAGGTAGTTGCAACACGTGAACGGCACCACAAAGCGTAATGGATGAAGTGAAATAAACTTAGGCAAACAGCAACACGAAGAGAAAACAACGCTCGCGCCCCTCGCACCTCGAAAGACTCACTAGACTCTCCGGCCAGGACGCCGCTCCCCCGTCCCGAGCGCACCCGCTCTCTAGTCGTCGCGCTGCTTCTTCTTCTTCGACACACGCTTGACCTTGACGACCTGCGTGGGCGCCACGTCGTGCGCGAACAGCTTCGACACCTCAAGACCCGACGTGAACGCGTTGTTGAACATGACGCGCTGCTGGAACGATGAGATGAAGGGCAGGAACATGGCCACAACCATGATCGGGCCAAACACGATCCAGCCCACGGCGCGGTCGTAGGCGCGCGCCAGCGCGCGCACCACAATGTGGTGGTACTGCAGCTTGAGGATCGTCATCTGCATGAACCAGTAGACGGCCACCAGCAGCAAGATCGCCACCTCAAGCACGTTCTTGATCGACAGGACCGTGAGCGAGAGCAGCGCGATCAGGAGGCAGCAGCAAGACAGCACGAACTTCATCTTGCGGAGCTTGCGCTGCTTCATCGACATCTTCTTCGTCACGCGGCTCGCGATGTATCCGCACCAAAACATGAGAAGGAAGATCACGATGATGGCGCCCGAAAGCACGTACGTCGTCATGGCATCGTCGTCCGTGATCACCTTGTTACGCGAGTCGAAGTACGCGTCGTACGCCACGTTCAGGTAAATGCCGATGGCGATGCACAGGAAACGCGTCTTGCGCACGGCCGTGACGAAGCGTGCGCCCCGGGTCGTGTGCTCAAGGTACTCGAGCTCGTTCGACCACCAGCCAAACCACGACTCAGCCGAGTCGTTCGTCGTGCGCAGCCAGTTCTGCCAGTCGTTGTAGTCCTCGATGATCTTGTCCCAGTCCAGACCACTCGGGTTGAAGAAAAAGGGCGCCCACATCCACGTGGCCGCAATGATCCAGAGGGAAAACGACATGATGCCATAGTTCTGGTTTGTCGGCAGCACACACGTCTGGTAGTGGTTGGCGTAACACCGCGTCTTCCACTCAATGTCCGTCGGCTCGATGTTCACGTAGAAGTCCTCGTCCAGACGCCACGAGCAGTTGCACCACGAGAATGTGCCGTACGCAGCGTACATGAGCAGCAAGAAGAACAGCTCCACGCCGCGGTAAAAGTGGCTGAACGCGTAGAAGCGATACAGCTCGGCAAACTTCTCGTGCTTGATCGTGAAGCCACGACCAGTAGCGCGGTACTTGGCACCACCGTGGATCAGCGTGCGGTCGAAGTAGTTCATACGCGTCCCCATCTGAAACGTGAAGAACACGGGGCCGAGCGTGAGGCAGTTCCACAGCAGGTACGTGAAACCATGACGGAAGCCCTGCTCAACACCGACGACAGCGATCACGGGCACGACGAGCAAGAAGCCGAACTGGAACGCCCACGACGTGTTGAGCGTGCCACCGATACCCAGACCACCCTTCTCAAGGAAGTAGCTATCCATGCCGCTCAGCGCCATGTACACCTTGCCGTAGATGAAGAAGTACACGCCCACGACCGTCATCGTCTGCGTGAAGTACCAACCCAGGTTACCGTAGAACCAGCAGTGCAGACGGAAAAAGTCGAGACGAGTCGCCATGCGCAGGGCGTCACGCGAGATGACACACTCCCCAGCACCAGACGACAGCTTGGCCTCGAACAAAGCGAGCTGCTGCATACCAACATCACGACCCTTGCCGACCTGGATGAACTCCTCATGCGAGACGCGACCACCACGCAAGGTGGTGTTGAAACCAGCGAAGATATCTTCCGAAAGGTTCACACCCTTCGAAGCCTTAGCCGTACCA